>CAWUEP010000036.1:0-49684 GCA_963921215.1 Scoparia ambigualis
ATATCATTAGATTATTATAGCAAATGTAAGTATATTATTCCAAAAGTATATTTTATAGAATCTAAATTTACACAGCGTGTATCAAGCGGGGCCAGCCTTAATCCAGGGTTTCAAATTAACCCTAGTATAGACCCTTTCTTTATATACCCTAGTAAGATAAGCTCAAATTAATTTGTTTTTGCATTTACAAACAAAATTAATCTGTCGTTAATTTAAAATCAGAACAAGCTAAAGCCATCACTAGCAGGGTCATGAACTCTGTATGATATACTGCCTACAGTGCAACTCCTTTTTATAAAACTGCGTGCCCTAGTCAGCCACGCCTCCGCCCCCTACTAGGCGCACAGAACAACAAACAAACAAGAGGTTTTACTGTGACGGCGGCGGGCGGCGAAAATCAAAAACCTTTGACCATGGCGGCACATTTGACACAAACAACCCGCCTGGGTTGTTTGTCGGCAGTCGCTCGGCGGCATTTTTTGTTGGATTTGTTATACAAAGACAGATCAGTAGGCAGCTATTTTACTTTCGTGATTTAATAATTTGTATACCTAAGTAATTATTATCAAAGTAATAAAAATATTTTCAATATTTTAATAAATGCCATATTAATTTAATAGGTAGTCGAATCGAAACCAAACAGCAAAAAAATAACTAAAAGTAGGTATGCACTCTGCAAGCTTTCACAAACAACTGCGAAAAAATTGTAGGCAAACATGCAAACAAACCTACCGTACCGTTGGGCGTTGCTATGGTGGGGTGTGCCGCCTACTCCTGGTACTTAGAATTCGGAAAATGTAGTTCGCCTGCTTCAACAACGGCACGTAAATGCGCGCACTGTCAACTGCGGTCTCATGCGACCGCTTGGGGTTCTAGAAGTTAATACCGCCCATAACCCTAGTAGTTTTTAGGGTTCGAAATTTAGACTACAGTTACGAAAACTAGCAATATTTTTAAATTAGTTATGTGAAATTCACAGTTAACTTTAAGCGATTAATTAGTTAAGTTATTCATCAATTCATCACAAAATACTACCAAAGTGTAAACTGGCTTAAGCGCTGCGTATTATTTTTAGGTTTGTTGCCATTAATTTGGTCAATTAGTGATAAAATCTTCCATCACACGTAAGTTTTATTTAGTACATGTCACAGATGTTTAAAAATGTTATTCTTATTAACATTATTGTTGTAAACAAAAACAAATGTGTTAAGTATTGAAACTTTGTGTGATACAACCTCGTTAAACTTAGTTAACACGTATTCCCTCCTACCTATGACATAGGGTCCTTCAAACGAGGCGTGATGAAGCACTTTGTGGGCCGGCAGAGTGAGGATGACTGATGCTACGTCTCTTAGGCTGCACCAGTTGTCCTCGCGCCTGGACCTCATTTCCACTTAACATCAGGTGGAGTGGGGTCATTTGCCGGGCTTGGTATAAAAAAAAAAAAAAAAAGAAAAAGTTAGTTAGTAAAGTTTAACTATGTTGTATCACACTAGTTAGGATTTCAGGAATGCTTACATTTATAGCGGATCAACCAAAGCGGTTAGAAAAATAAAATGAGCTACAGAACCCATTAAGAAGAAAGACGCACGCGCACGCTTTCTTGTGACTCCGCCCATACCAGGAGTGACTCCTAGTACCAATACCGCCAATAAGTTAATACCGCCCATACTTTTTAGGGCTCGTAAATTAGACTTTGAGTTACGAAAACTAGCAATATTTTTAAATTAGTTAAGTCATTTTTTATCACTGTTCAAATTATTAACACTATTATTTTCTGTTTTTTTAGAGCCGACATAAAAGTTACAATGAAAACTCACATGGGGACAGATTTTTTTGTTTTGTTATTTTTACTGCGTGTAAACGGGTGAGTTTAGTACAGTGCTGAATGAAACCCGTATTCACAAATATTTACCTGTCTAAGCCTCAAAACAATACTGCTTTAGTTATTGTTCAGCAGTGCGATTCTCTAAGTTGAAGCCTTGGTAGTAGCGGCTGCCGCAGCGCTGAGAATTGACTTTGCCTCTTTCATATTCATAGAATTGGAAAGAGACAGCAATCACAGCGTCTATGTGTCGCTTAGAAAATCACGGTCTAAGCAAAGTAGAAATGCTATGCGAAGTAAGACATTTCTCAGTGCGTTTCGTATGACCTGACCTGGTGATAGGAACACAGAATAATTGACTAAATGAACGTCTCAATTTTCTTTTCTAACTAATAAAAGTAGGTAGTCGTAACTTATGTTCTTAGTGAAAAAAAAACAAGACGGAACCCTTTAAACTTTATCAAAAATAAACAGTCGAAAGCGGGTGGTGTCAGCACAATAGGCACAAAAATACTAGGCTCACAGCAGAGGCAAAGGAGGAAGTAACAATAGACAGAGTTCATTACTCCAATCAGCTGATTGATAGTGTTGTCATAATGTCGATAAACTCGTATTATTTTTAAAAGTATGTACTTCCACAATGCCAGAGATATCAAGAAATGTTTTTATGTGTACCAGCTCACTAAAAGTAAGTGATTAGGTACGTGAAATATGGCTGGCCCTGCTTGATACAAGCTGTATTAAATGAAACACTATTTTACGGATTAACTCGCGTTTAATTTACTATTTACATAGTTTTTATATTATCCTGACGTTTCGAACCCTTTACAGGGTCCGTGGTCACAGGGAGACTGAGCGAGCGTTACAGATTTTAATGTGTAGTGCTCGCATAAACCTCAGAAAACAATATATTAAATGTTTATTAAATTAAGTCAGTTGTTAAATCAAACGAAATTATATGAAATTAAATTATATTATCTGAACGTTACACTATAAGTATTTATATAAAACATTACACATCCCTGTAGGTCACGTGATAGGTTAGACATTCAAGACAATCGCTACGCTGCGCTTCGCTATTGTCTTGAATTTCGAGGTTATTTTTTTATTCGACAACAGAAACACTAGCTGTCCTACTCCTGTAGGTCACGTGATAGGTAGACGATTAGGCGTTATACTCTTGTGCGTTTTAACTTTGTGCGAAATACAATTTTGTAATTGTAAATAGTAGGGATTATTAATGGTTCTGCCTAATGTCGCATTTGGAAAGTTTAAATACGGCGATAAAGAGTTAGGCGAAGTAAAAATAGGCATAACACATTTAGGAAAAGGAAAATTGTGCTGTGTTAAGGCTTATGGTTTGTATGCCATTGACAATTAGGAGTACAAAAAATTCGGCGATCCAATATAAACCCTTGTAATTACCAATGCACACGCGTTTCATACGACGTTTTTCAACACACTTGTGAGAACACATTTTGTGAAAATAACTGCGTGTTTTTGTTGTTTTTCTAGTGTATAAATCTTTGGTAAGCCAACATATATACTTATTTCTTTAGACTTAGATGGTAATAGGCTGTCGATAACATTTTGTGTTTCACATTATATTTCGTGTAGACTGTAAATTTAATTCTTCATTACTACAACTAGACATATTTATTTACATTACGATGCTGAAATCGGTGTAATAAGAGCCACTTTACGAGCAAGTGTGTTGAAAAAATAATAGAATGTTATCTCTTATTATAGTCGTGTAGTTCGTAGCGGCTTCGGAATTTTTAGATATCATTGATGTTATATAGAAAAAAATCTTATTTTAAACCAAAAAACAGCCTGCCAATGCGGGCAGGTGATCGCAAGTCCCGGCTATCCTTCTAATATTATAAACGTGAAAGTTTGTAAGTATGGATGGATGTTTGTTACTCTTTCACGTAAAAACTTCTGAATGGATTTGGATGAAATTCGGCATACAGATACTTTATAACCTGGATTAACACATAGGATACTTTTTATCCTGATATTCACACGGGAACGGGAACCACGCGGGTGAAACCTCAAGCGGCCTCTAATGCATCGATAAATACGAAAACACACTTTTTTCGACCTAGGAAACCCGGTCCTCCGAACAATACATAGGTAGGCTGTTATTGTACACATTATTAGTATTAACCTATTAATACATACATACACATAATCACGACTATTATCCCCGATGGGTTAGTCAGAGACACAGAGACTACACAATGTCCACTGCCATAGTCCAATTTTCACCAAATAGTGACTGCACATGTGCTCAGCGTGACGGGTGGTGACGAGCCCATTGCCGCTCTATGCTGTTGGGAGTATGTGCTTTCCGTTAGTCGCCTATTACGCGGGATTTACCAATTGAAAGATCGATAAAAGTTTTTAAATATGTATAATTTTTTGAAAAATAAATATCACTTGCCACTAATGTTTGTTCGCGCATCACTTCAGAACGGCTGCATCTATATGGCTAATTCCTTTTTTTAAAGTGTTTGTTATTGATCCCGTTATTTCGAAAAGGACTTTAGTCCATTAATTAAGAGTTTCAGGAATAACAAAAGTGTGTTTCTCTAAAAAGATAATCTATGTTGTAAATAGATAGAACATACGAGTAAATCAATTTAGGAGTTCTTAGTTTTTTCAAATATAGCATATTTTTCATTGATTGGCACTTTACCAGAATATGCAGGAGTATTTATTTTATATTTATTTTATTTTATTTTGCAATGTGAGAAACATACAGCACATAATAATACATTTAAACAGAACATCAAGTATGTTACATAGGACAATAAAGTTTCTGCAAAAATATAAAACAACCTGAGTTTACACAACATTCGGATACATTAGCAAAAAATTTTGAAAGCTTAAATTTAAAAATAAATGTTAACAAAATAGTCTAGGCGTAATAATCTAATCTCGGAGTAAGTCTTATTCCAGTTTGGTCGAATCCAGCCTAAATGTCAGATCAAGAAGTAAGAATTTATTCTCACCACCACTCTCTAGAACGCAATACTCACAAAGTAGATTCTTAGTTCATTCTTGTCACAGCTTTAACAAAGATTATGTTGATTTGGATGTTTTTAATGAGTCATTGATAACCTATAAAAAGACATTGAAATTGTCAACAAAAAGTCATAGTGCTTATGAGTAGGTTAATCTGTATAATTTTGTTGATTATTTTTTTATTAATTTTAAGTTTTATTACATTTTGTTAACATTTATTTTTAAATTTAAGCTTTCAAAATTTTTTGCTAATGTATCCGAATGTTGTGTAAACTCAGGTTGTTTTATATTTTTGCAGAAACTTTATTGTCCTATGTAACATACTTGATGTTCTGTTTAAATGTATTATTATGTGCTGTATGTTTCTCACATTGCAAAATAAAATAAAATAAATATAAAATAAATACTCCTGCATATTCTGGTAAAGTGCCAATCAATGAAAAATATGCTATATTTGAAAAAACTAAGAACTCCTAAATTGATTTACTCGTATGTTCTATCTATTTACAACATAGATTATCTTTTTAGAGAAACACACTTTTGTTATTCCTGAAACTCTTAATTAATGGACTAAAGTCCTTTTCGAAATAACGGGATCAATAACAAACACTTTAAAAAAAGGAATTAGCCATATAGATGCAGCCGTTCTGAAGTGATGCGCGAACAAACATTAGTGGCAAGTGATATTTATTTTTCAAAAAATTATACATATTTAAAAACTTTTATCGATCTTTCAATTGGTAAATCCCGCGTAATAGGCGACTAACGGAAAGCACATACTCCCAACAGCATAGAGCGGCAATGGGCTCGTCACCACCCGTCACGCTGAGCACATGTGCAGTCACTATTTGGTGAAAATTGGACTATGGCAGTGGACATTGTGTAGTCTCTGTGTCTCTGACTAACCCATCGGGGATAATAGTCGTGATTATGTGTATGTATGTATTAATAGGTTAATACTAATAATGTGTACAATAACAGCCTACCTATGTATTGTTCGGAGGACCGGGTTTCCTAGGTCGAAAAAAGTGTGTTTTCGTATTTATCGATGCATTAGAGGCCGCTTGAGGTTTCACCCGCGTGGTTCCCGTTCCCGTGTGAATATCAGGATAAAAAGTATCCTATGTGTTAATCCAGGTTATAAAGTATCTGTATGCCGAATTTCATCCAAATCCATTCAGAAGTTTTTACGTGAAAGAGTAACAAACATCCATCCATACTTACAAACTTTCACGTTTATAATATTAGAAGGATAGCCGGGACTTGCGATCACCTGCCCGCATTGGCAGGCTGTTTTTTGGTTTAAAATAAGATTTTTTTCTATATAACATCAATGATATCTAAAAATTCCGAAGCCGCTACGAACTACACGACTATAATAAGAGATAACATTCTATTATTTTTTCAACACACTTGCTCGTAAAGTGGCTCTTATTACACCGATTTCAGCATCGTAATGTAAATAAATATGTCTAGTTGTAGTAATGAAGAATTAAATTTACAGTCTACACGAAATATAATGTGAAACACAAAATGTTATCGACAGCCTATTACCATCTAAGTCTAAAGAAATAAGTATATATGTTGGCTTACCAAAGATTTATACACTAGAAAAACAACAAAAACACGCAGTTATTTTCACAAAATGTGTTCTCACAAGTGTGTTGAAAAACGTCGTATGAAACGCGTGTGCATTGGTAATTACAAGGGTTTATATTGGATCGCCGAATTTTTTGTACTCCTAATTGTCAATGGCATACAAACCATAAGCCTTAACACAGCACAATTTTCCTTTTCCTAAATGTGTTAAGCCTATTTTTACTTCGCCTAACTCTTTATCGCCGTATTTAAACTTTCCAAATGCGACATTAGGCAGAACCATTAATAATCCCTACTATTTACAATTACAAAATTGTATTTCGCACAAAGTTAAAACGCACAAGAGTATAACGCCTAATCGTCTACCTATCACGTGACCTACAGGAGTAGGACAGCTAGTGTTTCTGTTGTCGAATAAAAAAATAACCTCGAAATTCAAGACAATAGCGAAGCGCAGCGTAGCGATTGTCTTGAATGTCTAACCTATCACGTGACCTACAGGGATGTGTAATGTTTTATATAAATACTTATAGTGTAACGTTCAGATAATATAATTTAATTTCATATAATTTCGTTTGATTTAACAACTGACTTAATTTAATAAACATTTAATATATTGTTTTCTGAGGTTTATGCGAGCACTACACATTAAAATCTGTAACGCTCGCTCAGTCTCCCTGTGACCACGGACCCTGTAAAGGGTTCGAAACGTCAGGATAATATAAAAACTATGTAAATAGTAAATTAAACGCGAGTTAATCCGTAAAATAGTGTTTCATTTAATACAGCTTGTATCAAGCAGGGCCAGCCATATTTCACGTACCTAATCACTTACTTTTAGTGAGCTGGTACACATAAAAACATTTCTTGATATCTCTGGCATTGTGGAAGTACATACTTTTAAAAATAATACGAGTTTATCGACATTATGACAACACTATCAATCAGCTGATTGGAGTAATGAACTCTGTCTATTGTTACTTCCTCCTTTGCCTCTGCTGTGAGCCTAGTATTTTTGTGCCTATTGTGCTGACACCACCCGCTTTCGACTGTTTATTTTTGATAAAGTTTAAAGGGTTCCGTCTTGTTTTTTTTTCACTAAGAACATAAGTTACGACTACCTACTTTTATTAGTTAGAAAAGAAAATTGAGACGTTCATTTAGTCAATTATTCTGTGTTCCTATCACCAGGTCAGGTCATACGAAACGCACTGAGAAATGTCTTACTTCGCATAGCATTTCTACTTTGCTTAGACCGTGATTTTCTAAGCGACACATAGACGCTGTGATTGCTGTCTCTTTCCAATTCTATGAATATGAAAGAGGCAAAGTCAATTCTCAGCGCTGCGGCAGCCGCTACTACCAAGGCTTCAACTTAGAGAATCGCACTGCTGAACAATAACTAAAGCAGTATTGTTTTGAGGCTTAGACAGGTAAATATTTGTGAATACGGGTTTCATTCAGCACTGTACTAAACTCACCCGTTTACACGCAGTAAAAATAACAAAACAAAAAAATCTGTCCCCATGTGAGTTTTCATTGTAACTTTTATGTCGGCTCTAAAAAAACAGAAAATAATAGTGTTAATAATTTGAACAGTGATAAAAAATGACTTAACTAATTTAAAAATATTGCTAGTTTTCGTAACTCAAAGTCTAATTTACGAGCCCTAAAAAGTATGGGCGGTATTAACTTATTGGCGGTATTGGTACTAGGAGTCACTCCTGGTACTACTAAACGATTTATGGATTCATATATGGTCTCACAAGACCTGGTGTGGCCTTGGAAAAAGAGGCATAAGTCCAGGACTCGTACCATTTTCAAACAAACTTGAACTTTTGTTTGCTTTATAAGTTGCCTTGGGGATATACGAAAGTGTGCCCTTTTCACAGGGATTATAAATAAAAATAAATAAAATAAAAATAAAAATAATTTATTTTAGACCAAGATCCATATAAAAGTGTTAGTATACATAATGTTCTTATAAACTATGTTAGTGTACAAACATGGTGTTAGTATACAATCTTATAAAAACTAGGTGTTAGTATTACTTAGCAGAGTTAATTATTTAAAAATTAGTTGGGGAGGTGATCACCAATAAATGTCCGTACAAAACTTTTCCACATTGGTGAGTCCCGCCTATCACAAACAGTATTCAGGATGGCGTTCGGACTGTCCCTAATTCTGCGAATAAGGGATGCTGTTATTTTGCGGATGATTGCGCCAAAACCATCTGTTTCATATTCAGCAAACATTCCTGACGCACTGCAGAAACGGGGAAGTCCCAACATCATCCTAAAGATATTATTGTATTGGACCCGTAGGGCATCAAGCGGCTTTTTGGCATAGCTTACCCACAGATTCCCCGTGTAGAAACACTGACAATACGCTTTGAAGAGCGTGATTTTCGCTTCTTCACTGCAGCGGGAGAATCTACGGATCAGCATGTTTCCTCTGACCGCCAGAGCCCTACGCTTCCTCTCAATATCTACATTATCTTTAAGGTCGTCAGTAACAATGTGGCCGAGATATTTAAAACTGAAGACCCTCTCAATAGTAGCGCCGTTTAGGGTTATCTCGGGCACAGTGTCCACCCTTCTACCTGCGGCCTTAAAAACAATGAGTGCACACTTTTTAACATTATAGCTAAGGCCATGAGAAGCAGCATACCTAACACAGACTTCCAACATTTTCTGGTTTTCTGGATTGATTCTGCAGTCGGGCCCAGCAGCACCATGTCATCTGCGTAGCTGATGTTATTGATACTAACACCATCCACGCTGCATCCCACACGCATGCTGCTGAGCTCGGCCAAGAGATCATTAACATACAGGTTGAAGAGAGAGGGCGAACTGATCCTGTCGCACCCCGCACTCCAACCTATACGGATCAGACAAAGCATGAGACCATTTTATAAAGTTGGTTTGGTTCCCGTACCAATACTGAAATATCTTCAGCACAGCCGCCGGTACACCCCTGTCCCTCAACTTCTCCCAAAGCACCTCATAAGATACAAGGTCAAATGCCTTAGAGAGATCAAGGAAACAGGCATAATACCGGCGTCTTACGACTGGTGTAGTACTGGATAGTGTGCTTGAGACTCAGAATTGCGCTTTCAGTGGATAGTTTGGGCCGAAACCCGAACTGAGCATCATGTAGATTTAAATATTTCTGTAAGATAGACTCGAGCACACTGTCCAACACTTTTGCTATTGTAGTGGCAAGTGAGATCGGGCGGTAGTTTCCACTATCCGAGATATTCCCTGTCCTGTTCTGCACAATCGGTACAACTTTCATTTTCATTAGGTTATGAGGTAAATATGAGTGACTAAGACACATTGTGAAAAACATGGACAGAAGCCTCGGCAAGTGGACCCCCGCATACTTCAAATGCTCAATACTCAGCCCGTCGTGTCCAGGCGACTTGCCTCTTGTCATGGAATCAATTATAGCTGACCTGCTTAGCAGTTATGTGTAATAGAGGCTTATCGCATGGACAGGAGGACCTAGCACCGGCTTTATCAGGCGGTGCTAGGTCAGGGTCTTAAAAGCATTACGAGACTCATACATGTCTTCATATATTTTTCCTGCAGTGGGTCTATTGTACAACACCCAGATTTTAAATGTTAGCCTGGCCCTCCTGTGCGAAGCCTGTACATGCTTGTTCCAACCGCACAGTGGTTTACCTTTTCTACGCCTGTCGCTTCCGCATTGTCGAGTCTGTGCCGCCGCCCCGGCCATAGTGTTAACAATGCTACAATAAAGACCATCCAAGACGGATCTGTGGTCGGCCCTATCACATGACCCATAACCGCACTCTGCAAAGTCTGGGGGAAAGTCAATTATGCGAAATGTGTTATTACGGATGTCATGATACCTACTTATTTGCTCGTCTGTTCTCTCACCCCACAAAACAGCATTTGGAGGCGCGTTATGCGTCACTCGTTTTAGCCTCACAGCATCTATGTCACACTCTATGTAAATGGGCAGATGATCCGATACATAAACATCCTCCACTACACCTACATCAACAATAGTTTGCCAAGCCGAGAGAGATACGACACAGTGGTCCAGCCAGGTTCTACTACCTGTTTTCTCACACACGAAAGTATATGTACCCGAAGAGATTCCAAGCTTTTCTACATCCGCATAGAGCCAGGACTGCTCCTGCCAGAAGTTTATTAATTCCTTAAAGAATGGTTTGTGCGGGTGAGCATTGAAATCCCCCAGAATAAACAAACTTTCGACATCGCTACTTTCCTCTATCGCACTAATCTCGCTTAAGACCTCCGTTAAAACAGGCAGCGTATCTGCGTTCCCCCCTTTATCTTTCTTATAATTAGGCATATAAACGGAGAATACAATACAAGAACGCCCATTTAACATTGTCTTAATAGCAGCCAGACGCGGGCTCTTACAGTCTAAAACCGTCACAGATTCAAATACACCCTTTCTCCAGAGAATGGCTACCCCCCCATATGGCCAACCTACTAGTAAACCAGCCGAAGTATCCACTGCCGATTTCCCAGTATATTCAAAATCATCACTAATTGTACCTAGTAGTGGAATGTCATGGGGCAGCAACCATGTCATAGTCATAGTCATAGATATTTATTGCATCATGTTGTACATAGATCTTACAAAAAATATTAGTCTCAAACATGGCCCTGCAAGGGCATTGCAACAATGAAATAATTAGGTACTAACTACATTGTAACTTAATTATTGCATATAATTGAAATCTTTACTTATTAACTAATAGTTAACTATTAAAAAACTCTGTTAAACTATAAAAACAATTCTCTGTTAAATATTTTTTTAACATTGTATAAAATACTCTTTCTTTTGAAACATTTTTTATTTCGGTAGGTATTTTGTTAAATATTTTAATTGACATGTGATAAGTGGATGAACTGACTATATGGAGTTTAGTAAAGGGAAGAGCCAGTCTATTTTTGTGTCTTAAATTTATTGGTTGTGAATATTGTTCTTTAGCCTGTGTGTATGAATTCTTGTTTTTTCTGACAAGTTTACAAAGGAGGTCACTAATAGTCCATACATCTTTGGCCATGTTTGTACCTTGAGGTACATACATTCCAAAATGTAGAGAAAAATTCGAGGATTCCGAAAAACGTATCATTTTGCTTTTATATTTAGATAAAACTAGATAATAAATTAATAAAGTTGTTAATTACTTGTAACACATTTTTATCATGTGGTAACATTTGATGTTCAATTGCGTTTAGTTTATGACTTCTCCAAAATAAAAACACTTCAGTGTTTAAAAAATATTTTATATGCTGTTAATTATTGCTAATGCATCTACTGGTCGTCCATTTTTATCAATACATAATTTAATGGCGTAAAACAATAAAAATAGAAAATAATAATATTAAAATCAGCAAATAATTGTCTCTCTGCAAGTTACAAAACGCTATAAATGTCATTCCGTTCCATAGAGTAACTATTTCCGTTCGTTTCGGCGGTTCGGGGTGCTACGTTGTTTTCGTTTGCGATTCGTATTTTTATTTAATAACATGGCTGTTCCCTGTGGAATTCCATTTTTCCTCGCGATTTCACGACCTGTTGAACTTCTGATCCCGAAAACAGATTATATTCATAATCGTATCACAGATTATTGACGTGACAACGTCTTATAAATTGGTTTGCCGGGTGACACTTCAAGAAACTGCGTTACGCTCCGCTCACGTTATGCGCTCACAATGAGAGCGAGTGAGAGGCACGCGTCCCTTCCATATTATTTCATCCTTCTTCCTACTATACGAATGAATATTCACATTAAAATTATTTTTTAACATAGACAGGGTCTAAAATGGTGTATTTTTTCAAAACGAAATTCTTATTTTTTGCCTTTTTTAAATAACTATCAAACAATGTAGGCCTGCTATATTATTCAGCATTTCATGGGGTATTTTTTTCCGTAAAGTGTACCTCGGTACATTAACTGGCCAGATTTTAGTGACCTCCTTTCAAATATATATAGTGACGTTAGTGTAAGAATATTAAGTTTTATAAAATGGGGCCTACAGCTTTCTGTATCTTTAATATTAACTAGAACTCTAATACACTTTTTTTGTAGTACAAAAAGTTGGTTTACGTCTGTGCTGTTTCCCCATAATATTATTCCATAAGTTAACCAAGAATTAGCATAAGCATAGTAGGCACATGTAGCTGTTTTCAAGTCTGTACATTTTTTTAATTCGTAAAGTGCATAAATAAATTGAGAGAGTTTAGAAGCAGTTTTATGTATGTGTGGTTTCCAATTAATATCTGAATCAATTTCTATTCCTAATAGAGTACATGTGGTAACAAAATCTAATTTACTATTATTATACAAAATATTAGTTGCTAGCGTACATTTCTGTCTTGGTTTAAACTGCATTAATTTAGTTTTAGATATATTAATTTCTAAATTGTGGTCTTCTAGCCATTGTACCAATTGATCCATTGTGTTATAAATTTGCTGTTGAAGATCTTGGCTGTTTGTACATGGAAATATTACTGATATTATATCATCAGCGTACAGTATGCATTTTTAATTTATACATTTAACTATATCATTAATATATATAATAAATAAAACACATCCCAATATACTCCCCTGAGGGATTGAGCGTTCTACACGGAGTGTTTGGGATGTAACATTATTTATAGTGTTACTATTAAAATCGTAATAATCCACTTGTACGAGTTGTTCTCTATTTTGTAGATATGATGCAAACCAACGATAGGCTGTTCCGCGCACACCTATTCCGTACAGTTTTCTAAGGAGGATTTTATGCGAAACGCGATCGTATGCCTTACTCATATCCAATAATATCCCTACGGCATATTTTTTTGTGTTAATAACATTTAATACTTCGTTAACGTATTTATATACTGCTGTAATAGTGGATTTGTTTTTACTGAAGCCGTTTTGGCCCTCGTTAAATATACTGTATATTTATCACAAAAAGAATTAAGACGTATAGCCATAGCTGATTCATATATTTTAGAAAAGGTTGACAAAAGAGCTATAGGTCTAAATTGTTGTGGATCATTCGCATTCCTTTTTTTAGGCACAGGTTTGATCACGGTTGTTTTTAATAAATCAGGGAAGGTTGCTTCAGCGAAAGACTGATTAATTAGGTAAGTTAAGGGTACAACTAGCTCGTCAATACATTGTTTAATTAATGTAGGCGGGAATTCATCTTTACCGTGGCTTGATTTATTTTTTAATGATTTTATGATATTGCTAACCTCGCATTTATTTACCGGATTGAGAAACATGGAGTTATTCAAAGATGCAATGACAGGCCTACGGGTTCCTTATTTTTATTCTCGTTGGAACCTACTGATACAAAGTATTTATTTAGAATGTTTGCCACAGAGAAAGGGTTCATAACGCTCTCACCATTTATCTTTAAATCGATGTCTTTATGTTTTTTATTATTAGTTTTATTTGTACGTTCCTTAATAATTTGCCAAGTAGTTTTTATTACATTTTTTGATGTTTTTATTTTGTTGATACATTGCATTTTTTTAGATAAAGTTACTGTATATTTCAAAATTTTTACGTATTGTTAATAATATTCATTAATTACATTACTGTTAGTTTGTGATTTTAATATTTTTAGCATGCGCTTATTTTTACATGACACTTTTATGCCCTTAGTTAACCATGTTTTAATTATATTTTTTATTAATATTTTTTTCTTTGGAATATATAAATTAAGTAAGTTTGTCATTTCTATATGGAATGCATCATAGTTTTCATTTGTATTTTTATCGGACGAAATTATACTTTGCCAATTTATAGTCTGCAACTTTTCTCTAAATGATGTTATATTGCGCGCGTTATACTTTCTTTTATATATAAAATACGATTGCTTTGTATTTAATGCAGCTTTACTAATATATGATATGAATGATATCGAAACGCCTTTGTGGTCTGAGCATCCATACTCATTTACATTAACAATTAAACTAGTTTTATCAAAATTGGTAAAAATAATATTTAGACAAGTAGAGCTAGTGGCGGTAATTCTAGTAGGCTCCTTAACATTCTGATAAAAGTTGTAACTTTTAAACAAATTAATCATAGCTTTGGTTTGTGTTGATTTACTTAAAAAATCTATATTCAAATCGTCTCCAATAATTATGCTTTTCTTATAATATTTAGTTGACAACAATTTTAATAATTTTAATAGCTGTGTATTAAACATTGTTACTTCCCTGTTATTGTTCGGCCAATACATAACAATTATGATAACTTTCAAAGAAGGTATTTCTACAGCACATAACTCTATAATATATTCCACTGACAAAAGCTTAATGTCCTCAAGTTCTATGAAGTCGATATCTTCTTTAAGGAACACACACACACCACCACCTTCGCGAGTCGACCGACAGTACGCACAGGCAAGAGTGTAGCCCTCCAAGGAAAGCAGATCAGACTTCGCTGTGGTGATCATGTTTCAGTGAAGCAAAGAGCACCCAGATCGACTTCTTCAGTCAGAGCTTCAATTAAGTGGAATTTATTTTTTAGGCTTCTTATATTTTGCTATAAAAAAGTAATTTTATTATTGGCGATAGGAACGTGTCTCTATTCCTCCTTGATTAGTTTGCGACAGTACAACGTGATCTGCCTTGTTGATGGTTTCATTTCCTAGGCCTGTGTTTTGTCGGGTTTCATTATTTTGATATGTAACACCTATTGGGAACCTGGAGTCTCTTCGTGAGTTTTGATTAGACTTTCTGAAATGTGTTCGTTCTTGTTGCCTTTGCTTTAAACTTTTGTCATCTAAGAACGGCGACAGCCAGAGCCCAGTATTTTAAAATATTTAACGTGTTCGAGAAGATATTTAGTAGTTTTTTTACTGAGAAGTTCAATTTTCAGAGGCCTTTGGTTTCCATGTTTACCTATGCGACTCAGTTCTTCAATGTTTCCAGAAAGGTCTGTACCAGTTATATCATAAAACACGTTAATAACTCGGTCGTGTAGTTCGTAATCAGATTCGTATCTAGATTCTCTTAGCCCATATAAAACTAAGGTTTTGTTCTGAGTGACAATTTCAACTCCAGCAGTAACATTAGCATATGTGGTTAAGTGGTTTTGGGAATTATTGTCATTTATAGTCTTGTTTATTTCCGTTTGCTTCAACTCTTGTCGTAGTTTAATATTTTCCGTTTCTAAGACATCGATACGTTTGGTATGGTTTTCCGCTATCGTACGAAGCGATTTTATTTCTGACCCAAATACAGCATGCTGACTGGTTATATTGAGTATACAGGTTTGCAGCAATTTTATAGTTTCTGAAAATTCACGGTCTCTGGACTCCTGCTTTACAGATTGCGCAGATAACTGCGCTCGCAGTTCACGCAACTCAATCAGAAGGGCGTCTTCCGTATTTATGGTAGAATTTATAATCGTATCTTCGCCGGGGGGCGTATCGTCCAGGAGCAAAGAATCGTCATTATTTGACTTCTTGAAACCTTTACGCCTCAATGTTATGTTCGTCTGTGGATTGCCCTGCTCTCTATGGCAATATTCAACTGGTGTATTAGAATTATCCTGTTTAGGTTGATTGGATTTACACTGTGGGCATTCCCAAGACTTTTTTCTTTCTGTAGTCTTTAGATAATATATTTTCTCAGATACGTTTACACAAACCAAATGAAATTTTTCTTTGCATAGCGAGCAAGATAAAAATTGTCTATCTGGAATTTCTTTTAAGCATGCTGCACAAGTCTTTGTTATCTCTTGCATTTTAAAAGAAAAAGCAATGTATTTATAGGCTTTAAATTTTAAACTATGTTATTAAAATATGATTAGTTTTATTAAATAATCCAAGCGAGCGACAAGCGTAGAGGCGTAGAGATGTTTTACGTGGTTTTAGTATGATATGCTCGGGGTCAACGTACTATGTGTGTCAAACAAGCTGCTGCAGACGCGTCCGTGCACTTAACGGCCGTTTAAAATATTTTAAATTGTATTTGTAAATAACTCACGAACGGGTTGATGTCCATTAATTATATTACGACTGTTTTTTAGCTTGAGAAACACTGATTCTAATTGTGTAAATCACTTGTATGTACATTAGCTTTTAACACAATTTTTGAATTAAATTTACGGAGCAAAGAATAACGTGCCTACTTTAACTGACGCCCGGGAGCCGTCTCTCTCCTGAACATTGAGGTAAATATACTAGAGTAGACGTCCCATACAATAAATGTGCAGTTGTGCATAGCTACAATGATACTTGTACCGTGGTGCGGGGCTTACCTAGTTGTCATAGAAATGTCTAAGCGCAGATGCGACACACTGTTCATACAGATTTATTACAGAGTTGTAAAGTTGTAAGTTAATGTTATTTGAAAACTAATATGTTAGTTTTTATATTTATTGATTGTTGTAATTGTAATATGGAAATGAAAATAAGTAAATTAATACCAAAAATAAAAGTAAGTAAGTAAATAATTTAGTTAATAAATATTTCATAAAAATAATAAAAATCTCCGCCCGGAATGCGGAAGGTGCGTGGTTCGATTCCCGCCTGAGGTTGTCCGCTTCTAGTGTTTTTTTTTCGCGGCCAAAAGTTCAAAAGCGCCGCCATTTGCACGGCGCGCTTACGCGTTTTGTTCAACCGTATACAACGTAGTGCAACAGATAATAGATTTTACACTGCAGAACGGACATAGTTGTTGTGCATGTTTTCTACCTACCTTTAATTAGAATTCAATCTTCATTACATTTTATTATTTCAGATTAAACCACAGATAATACTATGGTTTGATAAAATGTAAGAAACTCTTTGCGTTTATTTATGACCAAATACATTTATATACATACGTACTATTTCTTCTGCCTAGGTAGTAGGTACTAAAATATAAATAAATATATCACAGAAACGATGCATCGGAGCTAAAGAATAAAGTTATTTTCCACGCCGTGTGAATCCTGTGATACCCCGAAGGTAAATATCTAATATTTATTAATATATCTAATGATCTCGAAAAAAACGGCCAAGTTCATTCCTTAATAAAAAAGTATTGTAAATAAGTTTATTAATTATAACAAAATCCCCAATCAAACTGCCACCATAATCTTAACCCTAGTAGTTAATTTACATAAGGCGTTAAAAGTGTCACTTCTGCACAAAATAGAAATATTGTTACTCTATATGCATTTTACCGAAACATGGCCGCCGCTTCATGTCTCGGCGATTTGATAAAATAATTAGTCAAATGCATGTTACATCGATAATTTAGTACGTATATCCAGGTGAAAAGTGATTCCTTTGGTTTTATTTGTATTTCCTGAGTTGTTCAGCACACATAAAGGTATATTTTAATAAAATAGAACACAGAATACACAATTATTGTTGCGTCTAACGCCTGCCACAGACTACTACAGTTGGAGCGAGTTGGCTCTAACGCGTGTTACAAACAATCTAGTTGAGATGTCTTCTCTAGTACGTAGTACATAATAACTCAATGCTCCTGAAGAGCAATAATATCTGCCCAGCCACTCAGTTTTTGCACATTATGCATTGCTGTAGGCAGATACTTACAGTTAAAACTAGTGAATTTCAATCTATTAGTTTTGTTACTACACATTATAATTGTCTAACTAACTATAGCTTAACTTTCTTCCAGCTTTTTTGTTCTGTACAAAAAATGAACAAAACGCCTAAAACAAATTCCGTCAGGCCAAAAATTGCTTATTTAAAAACATAATTATCTACTTTATTTTTAGATACTTTATTTTTAGATATGTGTATTATGTATTGTATATGTGTATTGTATGTATTAGTGTATTATGTAAAACGCTTTAATAAAATAAGTAATCACGTGGTACGGGTTCCACGCGAGCGAAGTCGCAGGCGTTTCGCTAGTTACAAATAAGTTACATACATAAATACTTAATTATAATCACGACTATTATCCCCGAAGGGTTAATCAGAGACTAGGCAATGAGGACCGCAAAAGCGTCCTCTAACATAGTCCACTTTTCACCAAATAGCGACTGCACGTGTGCTCAGCGTGACAGGTGGTGAGCCCATCGCCGCTTTATGCTGATGGACGTGCAGTCTTTAGTCCGTTAGTCGCCTTTTACGACACCCAAGGGACACGGGCTGGTAGCATTCTTTCGCTACACGGTTAATTATAAGTTACTGTGACAAAAATACTAATCACCTTATTATTAGCTGTTTCTTTCGAGTTTTCCCGTTGTTAAATACAAATCGAAAGCCGACGGCCGGTATTAACACCATCCCCAAGTATTTAGAATCACTTGAAGTTTTCAAAGAAAAATGATAATCCAGCCTCCCTTAGGGGGTTGGTGGGTAGGGCACGACCCTCTCTGAATACCAATAAGGGCTAATATCGTTTGAAAAATATCTCCAGCATCTTTGTCGATTTTCTATGTCGCACGTAATAACATATATTTTAGATAGGATTGGGATAATATTATATTTGATGGAATGGAAATTTATTTCCACCTTCTCTCCTATCAGTGAGATACTTTTTTGTAAGTATTTAAAATACTTTGACGGGGATAAAATTTTTATGCTTCAGTGTTATTACATTGTGGCGTTTGTTCTTGTTTAGTAATTCTCAATGAAGGGATTATCGCAAGCTAATAACGCCGAAAAGTGATACACCAGGAAATTCGTTGATTTACATACATATCACATACATACATACCACATACATACATACCACATACATACATACCACACACATACATATATACATCTCGCCCGTTTTATAGGCAGATGCCACAGCTTTCAATTTCAATTGTTACGGTTACCTACCGTAACAATTGAATTTCTAATCTATCACGTGACCTACAGGAGTAGGGCAATTTATGTTCTAGTGGTGATTTTTGAGATTAATGTTACAATACTACACTAACTAATAATTATAATTATGCATGTAATTACAAATAAACGACGTTTAAAATACCATAGAAAAGCTTTTTTTGTCATTTCACGGAACCCCACGCCAACACCAAGCCACAGCTTTCAATTACATTTGTTACGGTAACTGCTTACCGACACCACATGAGTAAAGACACACAGATACAGTCGAAAAATAATACAAAAAGGTCAAATCGTTTTCTAGATAATTAAAAATAGCGCAATGAAATTAGCTCTTTATTTGATCACTCTGAACTCTAAAAATAGCTGTTTCTTTGATCTCCACACTTCGGTAAATATTTTCAATTAACAATGTTTCTTTCGGAAAATGAACGTGTATTGTTTTACTTTTATAAGGAACAACGTGGGTGGGAACAACATACGGTTATCACAGTGATGCTTATTTATAAAACGACGCTCCCGAAGAATAACGTCATATCTACGATACAATACCTACTTTGTAGATATGACGTTATTCCTCGGGAGCGTCGAAAAGAGCAAATGGTGATTGTTATTGATGCCGGTAACTCAGAGAGAGTTACTGGTCATTAAATTGGTATTTATTTATTTAATTTAACATTTATTTAACATTAAACTGGTAATTAAAAAAATACTGATTTCCCAAATTGTCTCGGGTCTTAGTAATATCTTATGTAAATATAAAATTATGTAATGTAAACATAGTATTAACAAATACGTAACACAAGAGAGGTAACTTACTGTGTGGTAGTAACTTAGTGGATGGTACAAATATAAATAAAAAAAGCAATGGCTTATTGATAAGCACAAATGAATACTATAAAAAACACACCTGCGAAAGATATAACCGGCATTATTACCTCAGGTGGGAATCGAACCAACGTCTTCCGCAATTCGGGCGGCTGCGTTGACCACTCTGCCCCCAGGCATTGTTAGCGTTAGACCTATCGAAATTTTTCTTATATACCTATCGAAAATTTCCAAAATATTATAAACATTCCGCTCAATAATAAGTAAAATTGTTACTAAAAAAAAACTTTTTAGATGTAATGAAATAAAGAATAATAATAATAATAATAATCAAATATCCTATTTGCGTTGCCATAATTATGAAATTTAAAGATATATACCTGCTTATATTGTAAATCATGAATTAATTGAATTGAATTGTTAATAATGAGAATTTAAAAAAAATATATAATATATATATATATATATATGTCGGCGCAAAGCATCTTAGCGTCGCCGGTTTAGCCAGCGCGTAGTTATCGGCGCCTGTGCGGGCGCCTCGCATTCCTAGTCCAATGTTTATATTAACAACATTAACTCTTATCAGAGTTTGGGAACAAAGGATGTGTTTGTTTCTTAGAAACGGGGCAGAGTGTATTACTGCCGAACGTAGCCGTGGCTCCGGGTACCTAGTGAATTAAACTTATTTTGGTTGAGAGCATTATATTCTGAGAGGCGGTCGAGACTGGGTGCGTCCCGTGACCTGTGTCCCGCGAACCACGGATTCGTTACCGTTTTAGTCTATGTTAAGTTTTATATCGGGCTTGTGTGTGACTGATTGTTTAGTTTAATTTTCATAATAGTTTAGTTTAAAGGATAATTGTTCCAAGCTCATATTGTGTTGTGACTCTTTTATTAATAAAGTGACTTTTATAAAATGAACGTAGTATAATAAACAATTGTTAAACTTTGTACTTGTGTGAGTGATTGTACCTAAGACGCCCATAGCACGAACACGACACGATGAACCCAATACGCGCCTCTTATGTTGGTCAAATAGAGCATTCTGACTCTGCCTTCCCGACATCAGAAGTGGGATGCGCGCCGCCAGTTCAAGAAATAAACGTGGAAAATGAAAACTGTTTAGAAAATCAGGAAAGTACTGAATTTGAGCCAAATGCAGGAAAATCTTTAATGTCTAAAGAGGACTATTATAAACTTTTGCTACAACAACAAAATAATCAAATTCAACAACTAATTCAGGCTCTGAAGCAGCCATCTACTAGTACAGTTGTTACCAAAACCAATTTTCCAGAGTTTAACCCAGATAACGGTGACGTAGATGCCAGATCTTGGTGTGACACAGTGTCTTTATGTATGGAGGAAGACCCTTTAGTTGGAAGTAACTTGATTATTGCTCTTAGCAGTGCTTTGAAAGGGTCAGCATCATCATGGTTTTCACAGATCAGCTATTCTGGAATGGATTGGAATAGTTTCCAAAAAATATTCTTGTCAAGATTTGACAGTATGGAGACTTCAACTGCTGCTTTAGTACGAATTCTCACAAGTACACCGATTAATGAAGAATCTATGTCAGCGTTTGCCAACAGACTTTTGACGTCTTTGATGGCAAGATGGAAGGATCTTTCTTTAGAAGAAATTGCAGTTTCTACAGTTTCAACTCGATGTGCTCAGATAGATCCGCGTATTCAACGGATGGTTTATACGACAGATGTCAAAGATAGGATAGCCATGCAACGACAGCCTAAGGCCTATTCCCACAGAAAGCGACAAAGTAATGACCACAGACCAATAGATCAGACAAAGCGTCTGAAGACGATTATTTGCTATGATTGTGGACAGGCTGGTCATAAATCTACTGAGTGCGGACAACGAAACTCTAATATAAAAGGTTTCAAATTGCCCTTCAACAAGAACAACCAAAGTAAGAAGGAAGTACCAAAACAATCGGTGACATGCTTCAAGTGTGGACAAGTGGGACACATCGCTCCACAATGTACTGGTCGTCGAGTATCGTCATCTCACCCTTCCAGCAGTAATGGATCTTTGGCTGCTGAGCATCGGCGAGTTAATGCATGCAGCGTTAAACCGGCATCGTCTCAGCTCACACATCTTGGTCAGTCGTTTGATTTTTATTTTGATTCTGGGGCCGAATGTTCTTTGATTAAAGAAACTTTAGCAAATAAATTTGGCGGCAAACGTTTTTCGTCTTTGGTAATTTTGTTGGGCATTGGTAATGCAGATGTGCATAGCACTTGTCAGATTTTGTCTGAAGTTCTTATTGATGGTAGCTTGGTCGAGCTACTTTTTCACGTTGTTTCTGATGATGTTATTAACCACGGAATTATGATTGGTAGAGATTTGATTACTCAAGGTTTTACTGTTGAAATTTCTAATGACCGCCTTATTATAAAAAAGTCACATCTGGTCAACTTATGTGAAATTGGCAAACGAGTGTGCAATTTTAAAGATATTGATACAGATGTCAGTAGTGAACATCACATTGAGTTAGTAGATATTTTAAAGAAATTTGAAAACTCATTTGTAGAAGGCATACCATCCGGACGGGTAAACACAGGTGAAATTGAAATAAGACTCATTGATCCAAATCGTACTGTTCAAAGGCGTCCTTATAGAATGAGTCCTGAAGAGAGAGAAGTTTGTCGAAAAAAGATTGATGAATTATTAGAAGCTAATATTATTAGACCAAGTAGCTCTCCATTTGCGAGTCCAGTACTCCTAGTTAAAAAGAAGGACGGTTCAGATAGACTGTGCGTAGATTACAGAGACCTGAATAAAAATACCGTACCAGATAGGTTTCCATTACCACTTATAAGCGACCAAATTCAACGTTTAAAGGGTGCAAACTACTTTACTATTTTAGACGCTGCTTCCGGTTTTCATCAACTTCTGGTTCATAAAGACTCCATTGAGCGGACAGCATTCGTAACACCAGATGGACAGTATGAATATTTAACTATGCCATTTGGGTTACGTAATGCACCATCAGTTTTTCAAAGAGCCATTTATAAAGCACTTGGTACTTTGGCAAATACATTTGTAGTATGCTACGTTGATGACTTAATGGTAGTATCTGAAACTGTAGTAGAAGGATTAAAGAGACTAGAATTAGTGTTAAAAACTTTAAAACATGCAGGCTTTTCTTTAAATTTAAAAAAATGTTTTTTTTTAAAGACACGGGTGGAATATTTGGGTTACGAAGTAACGCAAGGAGAAATAAGACCTAACTCACGTAAGGTTGCAGCTCTTACAGACTTACCTCCTCCCAGTACCGTCACACAGGTTCGACAATTTATCGGATTAGCGTCATATTTCCGTCAATTTATTCCTAAATTTTCTCAATTAGCAGCACCACTTTATAAACTAACTACAGGAAAAGGTAAAATCGATTGGAAACCAAAACATGAAGAAATCAGACAAAATATCATAGGTAATTTAACTAGTAAACCAGTTTTAATGATTTTTGACCCAACTTACCCAATTGAGTTACATACGGATGCTAGTTCCGAAGGCTATGGTGCAATGCTTTTACAGAAGAAGGATGGAAAATCTCATGCCATAGCATATTACAGTAAAAAGACGTCAAGTGCAGAATCTCGTTACCATTCTTATGAGCTAGAGACCCTTGCAGTAGTTAACGGAATAAAACACTTTCGTCATTTTTTGCAATGTAGACCATTTACAGTAATAACAGATTGTAACTCGCTGCAAGCCTCACGTTCCAAGATCGACCTAACACCTGGGGTCCATAGGTGGTGGGCTTTCTTGCAGTCATTTGATTTTGAAATAGTAAATAGAGATGGCAAACGAATGGCTCACGTAGATTTTTTTTCACGCAATCCATTGCCAAGTAATAATAAAATAAACCAAAAAGTCGAAGAAAAACGAATTAATTTGTTAGAAATTTCCAAAAATTGGTTACACGCTGAACAACAACGAGACCCTGAGATTATTGATATTGTTGCTAAAATAAATAATGATTTGGTTAATGATGTAGCTAATACGTATCAAATTATAGCTAACGTACTCCATCGCAAAATACAACGTAATGGTAGGTCACGAATTTTGCCTATTGTACCGAGAACCTTTCGTTGGTCTGTAATAAATCAAATTCATGAATCAATCGTTCATTTAGGTTGGGAAAAGACTTTGGAAAAAGCATATGATTTTTACTGGTTTCCCAATATGCGGAAATATGTTAGAAAATTTGTAGAAAACTGTATAACTTGTAAATTATCCAAATCAAAATCCGGTAAAACACAAGTTGAACTTCATTCAATACCGAAAATCGCAATTCCATGGCACACCATACATATTGACGCCACAGGCAAGCTGAGTGGGCAACAAAGTACTAAAGAGTATATTTTTGTTTTAATTGATGCCTTTACTAAGTATGTACTTCTTCGTCATACCTCGCGCATTGATGCATCTAGCGCTGTTAATGCTTTAAAATCTGCGGTTAGTTTGTTCGGTGCACCAACTAGAGTAATTGCAGACCAAGGACGATGCTTTGCAAATGCAAGTTTTCGTGAGTTTTGCGATAAAAATAATATTCAGTTACATTTGATAGCTACCGGAACTTGCCGTGCTAACGGTCAAGTTGAACGTGTAATGGGTACACTAAAAAATATGCTTACTGCCGTTGAAGTTCAGAAAGACCGAATGTGGCAAGATGCTGTTGATGATGTACAACTTGCTTTCAATTGCACAGTCAACCGAGTAATCAAAGCTAGTCCTCTTGAACTGTTAATTGGTAAAGTAGCACGACCTCTATCGTTGTTAGCTTTAGGTGACCAAAACCAAGATGAAATTGATATTGTTGAGATCAGGGAACAAGCGACAAATTATATAAGCGAAAATGCTCGCAAAGATAAAGAGCGTTTTGATAAGACGAAGGCTAAAGTGTCGAAATTTGCTATTGGTGATTTTGTTTTGATTGAGAACCATGAGAGGAATCAAACAAAGCTGGACCCAAAATTTCGTGGTCCATTCGAAATTGTTGAATTGCTTCACGGAAACCGATACCGTTTGAAGGCAATTGATAATAATAGAACTTACAAATATGCACATGATCGTTTACGTGCGATGCCAAATTGTTACGTTCCCACAGAGTTTGAAGTTGCTAATGTTGATAAGAATGAGGAACAGTCAGAATCAGCCGTTGTCGGCGAGAGTGTTGTTGATACACTAGAGTAGTCCCTACTTATGTGGGCTGTTGCAACGCAATCTACTATCTTGATCACTAGCCATAGGTCACATTCCAAACCCAGTGTAGCTGGTACGGAGACTGCGTGGTGCGATGACAAGTAGGAGGATTGCGGTTGCGTTGGATTTGTTTTAATTTTAACAACGTATCCGTG
Source organism: Scoparia ambigualis (assembly GCA_963921215.1). NCBI lineage: Eukaryota > Metazoa > Arthropoda > Insecta > Lepidoptera > Crambidae > Scoparia > Scoparia ambigualis. The sequence continues at coordinate 25,488 of CAWUEP010000036.1, forward strand.
TGATGTTGTTTGAGATATTTGTTTGAAGTTTAGTTGTATGGAAGTGAATTGGTACAATTTACCATTTAGTTGAATCTGAACTGTGTCCTCTGGGAAAACGAAAATGGATGGTTGAATCCATTTTACTTTGTTTGCACTTTATGCTGCTATTTTAAGTTTTGGGAACCTATCAGTTTGCCATCCCTGCGATTTGTTGTCAGGATAGCCGAGTAAGTGTACTCTTAGCAACTGTATTTGTTCACAGGAGGTATGTGAAGTTGCCTGGCATACGAGGACGTGTGATAGTCAGGATCGCCGTGTCGGCGCAAAGCATCTTAGCGTCGCCGGTTTAGCCAGCGCGTAGTTATCGGCGCCTGTGCGGGCGCCTCGCATTCCTAGTCCAATGTTTATATTAACAACATTAACTCTTATCAGAGTTTGAGAACAAAGGATGTGTTTGTTTCTTAGAAACGGGGCAGAGTGTATTACTGCCGAACGTAGCCATGGCTCCGGGTACCTAGTGAATTAAACTTATTTTGGTTGAGAGCATTATATTCTGAGAGGCGGTCGAGACTGGGTGCGTCCCGTGACCTGTGTCCCGCGGACCACGGATTCGTTACCGTTTTAGTCTATGTTAAGTTTTATATCGGGCTTGTGTGTGACTGATTGTTTAGTTTAATTTTCATGATAGTTTAGTTTAAAGGATAATTGTTCCAAGCTCATATTGTGTTGTGACTCTTTTATTAATAAAGTGACTTTTATAAAATGAACGTAGTATAATAAACAATTGTTAAACTTTGTACTTGTGTGAGTGATTGTACCTATGACGCCCATAGCACGAACACGACACGATAAACCCAATACGCGCCTCTTATGTTGGTCAAATAGAGCATTCTGACTCTGCCTTCCCGACATATACAAACATAATTAATAAGTGCATATTGTTACTAACCATATGGATCTATGTTATCTGAATAAATGAAATGAAATGAAAAAAATGAAAATGAATAAATAATATACAACAAGATATAAAAACGATGAAAAAAAGACAACAGAACGTTTCAATATTATAAAAAAATATATTTATAGGGGTTATAAATGCAAAAACCATAAAATATTACGGCTTTATTATTATAGGGATGAGTCGGATAGACTATTGAATTTACGTATTATTATAATGATGCAAACATACCGTGTGGGATGGTGTGGTGAATGCAGTTTCACGAAAGCTCGTAAGCCTCGAGTTTCGTCGCGGTGCGGATCTAGGGCACGGAGCGAAGGGATTTTATTTTATTTACATACATACATAATATACGACAAGCGTGTTGCGTAGCGGTGAAAGAATACTACCACCCCCTCTCTTCCCTTGGGTGTCGTAAAAGGCGACTAACGGACTAAGGACTGCACACACATACATCGAACAGCATAGAGCGGTGATGGTCTGAAAAAATGGGCAGCCGCTATTGGGTGAAAAGAGGACTATGGCAGAGGACTGCTTTTGCCGTCTTCATTGCCTGGTCTCTGACTAACCCTTTGGGGATGATAATCGTGATCATATGTATGTACATACGATCACACGGTCGAGGGACTATTCGTTAGCACACGATCTAAGCGCACGTAGAGTGCGCGTAGATATATAGAGTCCTTCTTAAATAGTACATGTTTTTTGAGGTCGCAATCTGTAGGTTATGGAGAAAACGTGTCCCTTCCCCCCTGGATGTGATTGAGTGTAGACGTGCATTTTGCTGCTAAAATATAATAAATATTTAACAAAATTAAAACAAACAGTTTGAGGTACTAGGAGTGCATAAGTCATCGCCAGTTCACCGTTCGTGCTGCGACCTACGAGTTACGCCAAAGTGAACTTCACACCGCCGCACCTGTGAACGCTTCGCTGCGAGCCTGGTACTTTTTAATGTTGTTGCTACGCCCATCTGCTACGGAAAACTGACTGCTACGCACTGCGACGCTACGGTCGAGAGGTGCAACGTTAACAGCTTGTAACTTCTACTTGCCTAGTAAGGTACACGTCTATTATGCCTCTCAAAAGAACTCCTTCTAAAGCAATCACACCGCAGCGCTGACTCGGAAATAAACCAAAGCCCAGCCGTCACTGATACAGAAAATGAGGACTCCACTACACAGTTCACTTACCTCGGGCGCGAAAACGACAACACGGCGATGAAACGACTACTGTTCTAATTGAACTTAAGAACTCCATGGAAGCCTTTGGGAATCAACAGGTCACGCAACAGGGAACCATTAATGACGTTCAAAAACAAAATAGTGACATTAAAAAAGGAATGGAATTTTTGTCTAAGCAATACGATGAGTTAAGCGATAAATTGATTAAAATGGAATCAGAAAGGAAGACTCACCTGGCTTACATACAATCATTAGAAGTAAAGGTAGAAACCTTGAAAGACTGCAAAAGCAGGCCAGCATTAAAATACGTAACATCCCTGTCTCTAAAACTGAATCAATAGAAGATTTACTAAACCTAGTACAAAAGGTGGGCGAGGCTATAAGCGTCAATATAGAAAATAATGATATCCGGGATGTATTTAGATTGAACTCTAAGAAAGGAGACAATAGGCCTGTCATTGTGGATTTCACTACAGTGTTTTTCAAAGTAAAAACACTAGCAGCGGTGAAGACACACAACAAGGTCAATAAGGAGAACAAACTAAACACTAAGCATATTAAGATCGACGGCCAACCTAAACCAATATTTATTGTAGAATGCCTGACCCAAACAGCAAGAAAAAAGTATTAGGTACCATGCTCGAGAGTTCAGTAAGAACAACGACTATCACTTCTGCATGGTTGTTCTTCTTTTCTTTTTTCTTCTTTTATTTTTATTATATACTTTGACTTATAATTTGACGTAATTGCAATTCACCATCCATCATTAAATGCATGACTGTGTTTTATTAGTATTTGAATTTATTAGTTAGTATTAACTATTAGAATTAGTATTGTAGTTGGACTTTGTTTATTTGTGTTGTGTGTAGTGATGTAGTGAAAGTAGTTACGTACGTTGATGTACGTAAGATGTACGTTGTAATTAGGTATTTGCGGTAAGTAGATATTGAAATAAGTTGAAATTACGTATTTAGAGTAAGTAGATTTGCAAAGTAATCGGTAGAATTGTAAGATGTCGCCATTAATAGCTTTAGATTCTTCCCGGCTTGTATGATAATGTCTTAGCGCACTTTGTAAGAAAGAATAGACGAATAGCTTTAGAGTATAAGTAGTATTATTAGTACTTAGTCGATTAAGTTTTGTTTAATTTACATTATATCATCATTTCACCACAAACGGCTTTTATCAAAGCCACTTCTATTATGCTTGCAAGACACTGTTTCAATATCTCAGTGCTTACACGTATAGTAAAAGTGGACTGAAGATACATCTGCCTATACAAGACTGAAGCCAGGATGCCAATCACAGATTTTCGGTAAGGACTCAAGACTGCGTGCCCGCGCTCGGAGTAGGTTAGCATTTTTTTTTTGCTCCAGCTTACCTCTCTCAATATTTCACGCTTCGCCATTGCACCCTATCTACAAAAGCGGAAACAGAGACAGTGTTGGAAACTATAGGCCGATTTCAGTGCTAACTGTGGTCTCCAAAGTCCTAGAGAAGGTTCTAAACAGTAGACTCGTAAAATTTTTGGAACACAATAACATCATTGCTGAAAACCAACATGGCTTTATGAAGGATAAGTCCACTGAGGACGCAACTTCATTAATTACCGATACAGTAGCAAGACATCTTGATAACAAATCTAAAGTTGTGGGCGTGTTTCTTGGTCTGTCAAAGGCATTTGAAACTGTTCTTGTTTCCCTACTGCTCAGTAAAATGGAATCTCTTGGTATACGAGGGTTTGCGCTGGGTATTTTTCGTGACTACCTCTCAAACAGAACCCAGTTTGTTAAAATAGGAAACTTTACAAGTAAAAAGGCAGATATTTCTTTTGGAGTGCCCCAAGGTAGTGTGCTAGGACCAACTCTTTTTCTAGTGTACATTAATAGTCTGTGTAAATCTCTACCGTATTGCAAAATTATCACCTATGTTGACGACATAGCGCTCATTGTGAATGGAAGAAATTAGGAAGAGACTCGAAGTCGTACTGAAGAGGCACTTCGCGAAATAATGTCGTGGCTTCATTGTAACTTACTAACACTGAATGTTGAAAAAACTAAATACATTACATTCTCACCAAGCATCATTCCACAACCATCAAAAGATTTTCAGGTGAGCGCTCACACGTGTGATCGAAAAGACGACTGTATCTGCCCTGTACTCGTAAGAACGCCCAATATAAAGTATTTGGGACTAACTATTGACAACTCATTAAAATGGGAGAAGCACTTAAATAATTTGACTTGTCGTATTAGAATCTTTTATAATAACTTTTTTAACATTTATTGTTCAGAATTTAATAAAACTTTTATTCCAAAAAAGATCTCTGTTAGTGGTACTGTAAATTTTAATGAATGGGCTACAATTGGTATTCACAGAAGTAGGAAACGCCTTTATGAACTTTATGGTGAACGCAACTATAACACCAGCGATGACTTCAAATTATATGTTAAAAAATATTCAAAGTTATTCAAAAGAGTATGTCGATTAGCCAAGGCAAACTATCTGAGTTCTAAGATTAAGAATAGTAATGACAAAATAAAAATGACATGGAATATTATAAATAGTGAAACAGGAAAGGTCAAAAGTCGTAATAATGAGTACAATTTAAATTGTGATAATAAAACCTCGACTTCTGATGCTGATGTTGCTGCAGCATTTGAGAGGTTTTTTACTGACATTCCAGTTTCAACTACAAAAGCCTTGATTTCCTCCCCCACTGTAGCTGAATCTGTTTTGAAGGAGAATGTTAAAGATTGTGAAAGTAATTTCAGTTTTCAAAAAAATTGTGTTATAGATATAATAAAAACATTTAACACTCTCAATAAAAAGAAAACTGCTGATCTGTGGGGTAATTCTGTGGACGTCGCTAAATCTGTAATTATGACAATAGCTCCAGTTTTAGCTTGCATATTTAATGAATGAATTGACTGTGGTGTTTTTCCTGACCTCATGAAATATAGTAAAATAATTCCATTATTTAAATCAGGTAGCACTTCTGACCCCTCTAATTTTAGACCTATTTCTGTGCTACCCACATTTAGTAAAATTTTTGAAAAATTAATGCTAGACCAAATGCAAATTCATTTTTATAAAAAGAAACTTTTACATTGTAAACAATATGGTTTTACTAGGGGTCGCTCTACAACTGACGCCGGTGTTGAGCTTTTAATCGAAATATTTGATACATGGGAGGAATCACAGGACGCCCTAGGGGTATTTTGTGATTTATCCAAGGCTTTTGATTGTGTTTTACATGAAACTTTGGTCAGGAAGCTTAACCACTATGGAATTAGGGATGCTTCTTTGAGCCTTCTAATCTCATACTTGAGGAACAGGATTCAAAAGGTCGACATTAACGGTAAAAGATCTCCGGGATCAGTGGTTAAAATGGGAGTTCCGCAGGGTTCAACACTTGGTCCATTCTTGTTTTTGGTTTATATTAATGACTTACCTTATTTTGTAACAGACAGTCATGAGATAGTATTGTTTGCTGATGATACTTCACTTTTATTCAAAGTGAAACGACGACACCCAAATTATGACGATGTGAATAATGCGGTCTCAAAGATTGTTCACTGGTTTAGTGTTAATAACTTGCTATTAAACGAGGGAAAAACCAAATGTGTAAGATTTGTATTGCCTAATGTTAAGCAGGTAATAACTAGTGTACAAATTAAAGATAAGAATGTGAATTCTGTTGACACCACTGTGTTTTTAGGCATCACGTTGGATGCCAAGCTTCAGTGGGGCCCACATATAGCTAAATTGTCGAATAGACTTAGCTCTGCGGCTTATGCAGTAATGAAGATCCGTCAGTTAACTGACGTTGATACAGCTAGATTAGTTTATTTCAGTTACTTTCATAGTGTAATGTCGTACGCCATTTTACTGTGGGGAAATGCTGCCGACATTCAAACTATCTTTGTGCTGCAGAAGAGGGCTATTCGAGCAATATATAACCTACAGGCTGGTGACTCTCTCAGAGAGAGATTTAAGGATATAAGTATAATGACAGTTGCATCACAATATATTTATGAAAATCTTGTGTATGTTCATAAAAATATTGAAATGTTTTCAAAAAACAGTGATATTCACAAATTAAATACTAGAAGTAAGAACAAATTAGCAGTGCCTTATACTAGGCTCCATAAAATAAATAATTCTTTTAAGGGTCTGTGTGTACGATTATACAACAAAGTACCAAATGATATTCAGAAATTAGATCTTAATAAATTTAAAATCAAAGTCAAAGAAAAGCTTTATAAAAAAGCTTATTATAAAGTGTCGGATTATACAGAAGACAAAACAGCTTGGGTCTGAAATGCTCCAAGTACAACATTCTCCTTCAAAACAGATTCAGCTACAGTGGGGGAGGAAATCAAGGCTTTTGTAGTTGAAACTGGAATGTCAGTAAAAAACCTCTCAAATGCTGCAGCAATATCAGCATCAGAAGTCAAGGTTTTATTATCACAATTTAAATTGTACTCATAATTACGACTTTTGACCTTTCCTGTTTCACTATTTATAATATTCCATGTCATTATTATTTTGTCATTACTATTCTTAATCTTAGAACTCAAATAGTTTGCCTTGGCTAATCGACATACTCTTTTGAATAACTTTGAATAATTTTTAACATATAATTTGAAGTCATCGCTGGTGTTATAGTTGCGTTCACCATAAAGTTCATAAAGGCGTTTCCTACTTCTGTGAATACCAATTGTAGCCCATTCATTAAAAGTTACAGTACCACTAACTGTGATCTTTTTTGGAATAAAAGTTTTATTAAATTCTGAAAAATAAATGTTAAAAAAATTATTATAAAAGACATTAGGGTTGTCATTGTATTCTAAATAATTTAATTTTGTATCTAGATTGCTTTTAAACGTCAGCCAAGTTTTTGGCTGACGTTTGAATACAATAGGATAGCGATAAAGCTATTTGTCGCTTAAAATAATTTGGCAGATAATAACTATCTCTTGTCAAATAAAAATTACTAACATAATTGTTAGTGTCAATTAAATGCATTATGTCATTTTTGCAAAATAAATGTAATGTCAGGTTAAGCTTATGTCTAATAGAATTTTCCTCCTGTGGCAAACTACTACAATAGGGTAATGTAAACAATATAATTTTCTTTACAATTAACTTATTCAAACATTTTAAACATTTTATAAGCTTGTTTTGTTCAGATTACCTCTATTACCAACAAATAATAATAAGGTGCTATTGGGGTTATATTTATGTTCTACAGCTTTTTTCAAAATATGTTGATAAGAAGCACCCGGTATACAATAATTGATAACTGAATGTCCCAAGTCAAATAACAACCGACCCATGTTTTTACCAAATTCATCACTAAATTATCTTTTTATCTTTTCATACCATGACTTAGCAGCTTGCTTCAAACCGTATATGGCTTTATGTAGTTTATATACCTTATTTTTCTAACCACTTATCCCAAAACCTTCCGGCTGTTCCATTAATACATTTTCTTGCAAATCACCATTCAAAAAAGCTGTTTTAACATCCATATGATCTATGTTCATATTATATGCCGCTGCAATAGCAAGCAATAATCTTATAGTCGAATATCTTACAACTGGCGAAAAAGTCTCATGGTAATCAATACCACAGCTTTGTGTGTATCCTTTTGCTACCAAGCGAGCTTTATATTTTATTATTTGGCCATCTAAGCCCCCTTTTTTTTTCTTAAATACCCATTTACATTTTACAATTCTCTGTTCTCTTAGTGGGTCTACGAGGGTCCAACACTTATAAGAATTAAAAGATGAATACTCATCTCGCATAGCCTCCATCCATTGAGCAGCCTCATTGCCAGTTAGAGCTTGCTGTACCGTCTCCGGCTCGTCACCCTCCATGCTCTCTGCCTCAGCCAACCAAGCTCCCATCTCGGTTTCAGCCGCATCCTCGAAGGTAGTTGTATTTGAATCTTCAGAGTCAATTGACGAGTGCCCTGGAATATAGGTTTCATCCGCCGGATCATCCGCATCAAATGATTCATTAAAACTATAAATAGTCTGCCTACGTATTCGCCTTTGATTGTCATCAGCCTGTAGTGAAGCTTCGCTACTAGTCTCTAATAAGTTTCCATTTACGCCAACAGGTTCATTATCGCTTTCATTATCTAGGCTCTCTATTGGTGCATAAACTATGCGAGTACTATCATCATTTGACAAACAATTTTTCCAAAAACGGTTTTCAATGAATGTTACATTCCTTGCTTTTATACAATGCTCGGGACGGGATGGATCTATAAGCCGATACCCTTTACTGTTCTCGCAATATCCAACAAAAATGTATGCCTTTGCTTTTGGATCAATTTTCTTTGTATTTGTTTGTAAAGCATAGGCCACACATCCAAACATACGTAAATGTTTAATGGTTACCTTTCTATTGCTCCATTTCTCTTCAGGTGTCATTCCCATGACAGCTTTGGTAGGTGATATGTTCATAAGATAAAATGCCGTGTTCACAGCTTCAGCCCAGAATCTCATGTTCAAGCCAGCGTCCCGCAGCATGCAGCGAGCCTTTTCAACAATTGTTCTGTTGGCGCGCTCAGCTACACCATTCTGTTCACTGTTGTACGGGATGGTAGTCTGGTGCCGGATCCCATGAGTTTGCAGAAAAACCTGTAAGGCATTATTCATGTACTCACCACCATTGTCACTTCTAATACATTTTATCTTTTTGTTTGTCTCTTTTTCAACAAGTACTTTAAAATGTTTAAATTTATCTTACACCTCATTTTTTGACTTTAAGAAATAAATAAATGTTTTTCTTGTAAAATCATCTATAAAAGCTAGAAAGTAACGAGCTCCACTCAATGATTTATCCGGCATAGGGCCACATATATCACTATGAATTAGCCCTAACACCTCTTTGGACCTCGCTGCAGATTTCTTAGGAAAAGGTAACCTAGTTTTTTTGCAAGCAACACATGGCTTATAATTACTATCACTACTATAATTCAAACCAGAAACCATACCTTTCAGTGCCGTCATACTCCTTGAGTTCAGATGCGCCAGCCTCCTGTGCTTTGGCAACCTCTTGTGAAGCCATGCAGCTGTCAGCCGTTCCGCTGGTCTTCTCGCTGCGATCGCTCACCATACCCTGGGGTTCCATGGCAGTCTCTGATGCTGTACAACTCAAAGCAAAACCTAACGTGTCTAGATGGTAGACACCATTCACATATGTAGCAGTAGCAACAATCTTATTTTTATCAATAATTTTACATTGTTTACTATTAAAAACAATTTGATAACCCTTTCTAGATAGTTCACTAACTGATGAAAGATTTACTGAAAGATTAGGAACATAGTGAACATTGCTAATAGTTTTTACACAATCATTCAAATGTACCTTAACACTTCCACAACCTACAGATGAAAGTCTTTCTCCGTTGGCAACATTCACTTCCAGTGAATCTATTGTTGTGAAGTCATACATCACGCTTCTGTTGTTAAACATATGGTTGGTGGCTCCCGAGTCCACATACCATACATCATTCCGTAGACCGACCGATCGTGCCAACACCAACTGGTTTTACTTACTCTTATAACGTTAACCAACTAACAAAAGTAATATTTTGTTTATTTATGTATTGGGCCGGGCACTTCTGGTAGTTTTTCACCGGTATTGGAACAGCATAGGCTAAAGAGAGAAAGCTCGGTGGCAAAAGCGCCTAAGAACAAATCGAGGCTTCAATTTTGCTGGGGCCCTACGGTCACCTCTAATTGGCCCGAAAACCCTGCACGCAAAAGCCCTGAACGCTTTAGCTGCTGTCATCGAGGTCCCAAAACAATAAAGCCAAATGTATTTATTTATTCAATAAACTTAATAAACTCTTTGAATCGTCCTACACAAGAATAGAATAGATTAAAATATTAACTTTGACTTTTAATAATTTTTAACTCTTTTTTTTCCTTAAATGCGGCCCTGGTGTGTAGGCGAGCGTACCACACCAGCCACTAGATATATTTGTTGCAATAATTTACGTCAAATGAAAAATAGCATTTCTGGGAAATTTTCACTTAAAATCTTACAGCAGATCTGTTAAAATTCTACTTTTAACGTTAACTTATTAAAAGTTTTTATATAAAAAAAAAACCGAAATAATTATACAATTATTACGGATTATTTTTTTGAAAGAATCTATCAAAAGTTATTTGCGCAAAGAATTGTTAAAAATGCGTTTACACTCTTTGTCTTCGCGTGTGGATTTCGCTTCCGTTTACCGTGGGTGGTTGAAAAGGTAGATAACTTGTCAAAAAAGAAACATAACAAAAGTGCTTTTATCAATTAGGTTTAAACTGTAGTTTGAAAGACTATTGATTGCTATAAAAATCGTAAGACAGGAAAGTTAATTGTAAAGCTGACTATATTTATTGTGGTATACGACTTGCCAATATTTAAGCATCTAGTTGAAACATATTATTTAATTTAAGTTTCAAAGCTTTGATTTGATATTAACTCTTTTTCTTTTGACGAAGCCAAAGAGGACCAGCTGTTTTCTTGAGGTAATCTGACCATCTTTTTCTTTGTCCATTGTTTTATTGTCTTTGGCAAGTTTTCGGCATTGAGCTATTAATACTACGTATCGAGAAGACACTGCTCACCACGGCTGTGTCCCGTGCTGGGCTGCAAACGCCTCAGTGATTGCGCGTGATTCAAGCGATTGTGGACCTTGCGGCTGCACCTTAGTTGCACACAAACTTGTTTCGCGGTGTCTTCTCTAGGTTATTGTACCTCAATGGTTTACGGTGTTATCTTCACGGTTACCTATTGAAACGCATAAAGTTTTTCGCCATGAATTGACAATGCATCATATTAATGGCCATAATCGTCACTTGCCATATGTCTTTATAGCGTAACTTCATAACGTAATATAACTATAAAATAACATAAATGGCCTAAATTTAAAAGGCATAACCATAGAAAGGCATAATTTCGATAAGCATAAGTAACAAAAGGCATATATTTGTATTTGCCATAATGTTCAGAAGACATAATATTCAAAAAGCATACAAGCAATAAGAATAACTGACAGAAACCCTAACTCTTTCCGGATAACACTTATTTTATTTACCATAATATCAAAAATCATACATTTGGGACATTTGATTTAAATACATTTGATAATTAATTTATAATAATCTAGAGATATAAAATTTATTGACATAATAAGCAAACAAGCGTGCAGCATGCAGGCAAACATACACCATGAAAGCAAGCATGCAGCATGCAGGCAAGCATGCAGGCAAGCATGCAGCATGCAGGCAAGCATGCAGCATGCAGGCAAGCATGCAGCATGCAGGCTAGTATGCAGCATGCAGACAAGCATGCAGCAGGCATGTTTTCTGTCACGGCTCCGGCGCTGCGAGGCTCCGGCGGTCCCACACGAGCTTATAGTCGCAGATGGTTTTCGCTCACCACCGCGGCTTCGGCTTGCTGGCCGGCTCAGCCTACGCAGGCTTGAATTACACTCTAGCGTAGGGCAGACAAGACTACGTGGAGTTGATTTTGCCGCGATTAGTTTCTGTCACTGACTTTTTAAGCACAACCTTACTACTTAACGTATGTAAGTATGCATCATAGTAATAATAGAAAATCAATTTATGGACATTTACAATTATGCTTTATAAAACTATGACCTTTTTGAATTATGCTTTGTAAGAGTATGTCTAATAATATTATGAATAATACAATTATGCGTTTTAAAGTATGCTTAGTAAAAAGTATGACAAACAATGATATAGATTTTAATGATTATGGTTTTTATTAATATGTCTTTCAACGCAGAAGCGTTATTACGTGTATGCGTAATAAAAATTTTACTAAAAGCTATTATGCTTTTTGAATTGTATGCAATATGATGTATGTCAATTAAAATTATAGCAATAAACTTTCGGCGTTTAAATGTGTCACCTATCTTTATATATCCATTTCTACTTTATGGTTCTTTATCCTACTCGTATGTCCTTAAATTTTTGCCCTTTTCATAATGTCTTCCGCTCTGTTTTTGTCCAGTTTCTTGAGTCACAAAATGTTCCTTTTCATGTCTCTTTGGCATGATCTCAATTTATTAGAATTTTTAGTAGTTAGGGACCAAGTTTGACTGTTCTCAGTTAGATTAGGCAAGATACACTATATTGAACACATTCATAATTACATACATACATAAATACATATAATCGCAACTATTATCCCCGAAGGATTAGTCAGAGACTAGGCAATGAGGACAGCAAAAGCAGTCCTCTACCATAGTCCTCTTTTCACCAAATAGCGACTGCACATTGTGCACAGCGTGACAGGTGGTGCGCCCATCACCGCTCCATGCTGTTGGATGTATGTGCATTCTTTAGTCCGTTAGTCACCTTTTACGACACCCAAGAGAAGAGTGGGAGTGGAGTTATGTATTACTGAATACTTTTTAGTAAAAGGTAAACAACATTTGCGTTATAAATATAATATACTTACCCTTATATACCAATATTTACCTATGGCTCTTTGGTATTGTCATTAATTTTAATACAGTATAATAATCTATTAAACCTGGCACAAAAGCCATATCTTGCGTTTGTGTCGCAATAGAGCGAATTCCGCGAGCGGTACAGTCGGGCTCAGAAATAACTTAACACTATAGCACCATGTGATACCAAATACTGCGTTCATACTCAGTTGCACGAGCGCGATAGTTCCTATCGAGTTAGTGTGACATTGTACTATAGTGTAATGGTATTTTGCTCCTCCCTTTTGATGCTCATAAGGAATTCTTGAAGCATGTCTGAAAACGTGCAATATCTTAAGTATCATGACATCAGAGGCGCCGCAAATGCCTCTTCAATGTAGCGATTAGACTTGGTCTCAGTAGCTATGTAGCGGGTTCGATTCCCAGCGAGGTGCTCGGTTTAATTGGTGGTAGTGAAGCGGTTTAGAGGGCTAAACCTCCTACAATTAGTGTGTCCTCCTACAATAGGAATGAAACAGCGAATAGGTAAAGAAAGTTTATTCTTATTCTTTTTGCAAAGAATTTACAAAACTCAGGGGAGGTACACGGATCGCTCACTCTGCCCGCTTGAGTAGGACTTCGAGGATTCGATGAGTGTCACAAAATTATAAGTGGTATATTAGGGTGTAAGACACACAGAAAAATCCATGATATTTCTTCAATATATCTCACCCCAAAACACTATTTAATTAGAAGAAATCGGTATTCAGCGCTTCAAGGTTTAATCATTGAAAACCACTTCAACCCGGCTGGAACACGCTTTCACCGTCCTAACGTAAGTTATGGCTAAACGACAGGATATGAAGGGTAAGAGAACAACCTCCGTTATATGCGTCTTTGGCAGCTGTAAAAATCAATGTATAATACAGGTGAATTAGATGTGTATAATTAGCTAAATTAATCAATCACATTTGCCCAGCAGTAGGACGTTTATAGTAAGATCATTTGATTTGATATTATATTATTGAATAAAACAACCACGTAAGTACTATAACAGCTAGAATTCATTGTTGACCAATCATTGTATGTTTTAAGTTCATTTTTATTTGCACTGTAGCACAATTTAGGGTTTGTGGTTAGCCAGAAGTGTTACAGTAGCTTAGAGGCCCTAAGCTAATTTGGTTCTTAGGTTTTGGTGGGTTCCTTACGCCCAGCTAGCTTTTGATCTGACAAAAGGGGGATGAGAGGGCCGCTACATAACCGATTTTCTTTTGCTATTTACAGCGTTTTTCATTCCTTCCAAAATTTCGTTCATACAAAATAGGTTAGGCATTTAGATTACAAGTAGAAAATTGTTTGAAATTTCAAAAATAATGGAAGCGCCTTAAGCAAAAGAAAATCGGTCGAAATTTTGATACGGAGAAAGAGAGTAGGCCCTCAGTTCTGCAGCCAGTAAAATAGTCCACTATAATTTCACTTTCAATAATTCAAGATCCAATCAGACTGCGGCTGTACAGTAAAATAGTTAAATCATAATTATATACATACATATATATAATCATGACTATTATCCACTAAGGGTTAGTCAGAGACTAGGCAATGAGGACAGCAAAAGCCGTCCACCATAGTCCACTTTTCACCAAATAGCGACTGCACGGCGTGACAGGTGGTGAGCCCATCGCCGCTCTATGCTGTTGGATGTAAGTGCAGTCTTTAGTCCGTTAGTCGCCTTTTACGATACCCAAGAGAAGAGAGGGGGTGGTAGTATTCTTTCACCGCTACGCGACATGGATATCATCATCATTTTTATCACAAAATCTACCAAAATTGAAATCGTCTTTAGCAATACATGATTTTATAAATGCTGAAATATAGTTGGGCCCTTCCTATTTTAATACAGGTCCCTCTTAGGCAAACTACGCCACTACTACTATGTACAGTCGATCGCAATAAAATCCTTGCCTTGTCACTGACGAAGACAACTGTCAATTAGTTCCACAAAGCGCCACATGTTTGTTACACATCTATGGTACCTATGCAAATAAATGTCATTCTCCATTATAGGTACTTTCTGTCGTTTTTTTCTATAATTCTTTCACTTAACGACGAGGCAGTGCTCGGTTTCATTTTGCCCTGTAAAGTAAGTGTAACGTGTAGGTTAAGAGTAGTCTTTCTACGTCGACGTGGCATGCAAAATTCTCATGCAAAACACAGAAAAACGACGTTTCGTAGTCCTCTGTTTCCTCCTTCAGAGCTCTACCAATTTTTATTACTTTCAGCATCGGATAAAGAAAGAGATTTTCTGTGTCTGTATGTTTGATTTTTTTTTAAACTATTCACTGAATGTTTCTGAAGACGCCTTAAAACGGAGTGATTTTGCTAAATTTTGAAGGCTCCTAGTTATTAAATATATGACTTAATGCAAAAAAAATCAAACATACAGACATAGAAAATCTCTTTCTTTATCAGATGCTGAAAAAGTAGTAAAAATTGGTCCAGTTCTTCAGAAGAAGGAGCGAACAGGGGCTTACGAAACGTCGTTTTTCTGTGTTTTGCATGAGAAATTTGCATGCCACGTCGACGTAGTTAGTAGTGAAATAAATACTTACCGCCCCCTCTCTTCCCTGGGGTGTTGTAAATCGCAACTAACGGGCTAAAGACTGCACATACATCCAACAGCATAGAGCTGCGATTGGCTATGGAATTTTAAATCTGTGGAGTTTCTTGCGCCCGTTCTTCTCCACAGCTAAAAGACTTCCTGAATGGGTGGGGTGGGTAGGCGGATGCCCATTCATCCAAATAAATTAAGTTTAGACGATTGAAAATGCTTATTTTAACTGAATAAAGAAATTGTGAATTGAATATTTTTAAAGGACAATGGGCGAAAGTAGTCCAAGAGCTGAGACTAGATCGTCCACTGATGAGACTTGTGGGAAATGAAAGTTTATGCTTATCATATTATGATTCTGGCAAAATCTCGTTTCTTCGCCCCTAATTGCCCCACTCTCCACTCCTCTTCGCTCCTCCACCCCCGTCAGATTAAAGTGAATATAAAAAAAATGCCCGGGAAGGTTTTGATAATATTTTGCAAAAATCATATGACAAGTATATACTTTTATTTCCCACAAGTCTTATCAGTGGAGGATCAGTCTCATCTTGGACCAAGTTCCATACATTTTGGCCCATTGTCCTTAGATTAATTAAATTTAAATTTTATATCGTACTCATCATAAATCCTACATGCTTCGGAAAGCATGTAAAGCCGTTGGTCCCGGTTGTTGTAATATAACAGTCGCTAAAACCTACCAACCCGCATTGGGGCAGCGTGGTGGGTAAAGCCCAACCTCCTTAAATGCTGTTGTCCATGTCCTGAAAAGTAGATAGGTACACAATCTTAAACTAAATCGTAGCGGAATAGAGGCTTTGTCATAAACATTTGACGTGTGTTTTTTTTCTCTTAAAAAATGGTTTCGTGCGATCAACACATTTAGCCGTAGTGTCAAGTTTTAAAAAGTAATAATTATTTTCGTTACACTAAGTTGATGATAATGAGTGATAATGAACGTTTAATGGTAAATGATTTTCCCCCAAACCCCTCGAGACTCAATAAAGCTGTAGGACTTTATTGCGGTCTCACACGGACTTCTTGAGAGAATTTGAAAAGTGATGTTGCACTGTTTGTTTTATTTGCTAACGCTCATGCACGTTTACGAACACTTAACAGTAAATAATCCACTATTATTTCACATTAATATTCGACAAAGCACAATTTCTGAAAATAATACAAAACTGCAGACATGACGCTTCACTTTCCCGCCAAGAAGTCCCCGTGTAAGTGTTTTAGTTGAATAGCAATTTTTGAAGAAGCTCTTTTCTAAACATCTCGCTAGAGCGTTAATTGTGTAAGTTTTTATATAATGTGATCGAAGACTGTAACTCGTTAATTTTCTCACAAAAAACTAACCACGACTATTATCCCTGAAGGGTTATTCAGGGACTAGTCAAAGAGCACAGCAAAAACAGTCCTCTACCATAGTCCACTTTTCACCGAATAGCGACTACACGTGTGCTCAGCATGACAGGTGGTGAGCCCATCGCCGCTTTATGCAGTTGGATGTATGTGCAGTCTTTAGTCCGTTAGTCGCCTTTTACGACACACAAGGGAAGAGAGGGGGTGGTAGTATTCTTTCACCGCTACGACACGGCATTGAAAATACATTCATAATATTTCAATTTGTGGAGCTCTATGGAGCAGCGGCTAAGGCGATCGGTTTGCGATGTTGCCAGTTAAACATTGTCAGGTCCCTGGATGGGTGACCAAATCATCACAAACTTCTCCACGCTTCGCACACAACACCACACACGGAGGCGTAACATCGCAACAGCAGTCAGCCCGCGCCCGTGACCACGGCAGGTGCAACTCGGGCGAAACGTCGGGTAGAAAAAGGTATGCGTAGGATGCTAGACGTTTAGCCCCCATTCAAATACGTATAACCACGACTATTATCAACGAAAGGTTATTCAGAGACTAGGCAAAGAGGACAGCAAAAGCAGTCCTCAACCATAATCCACTTTTCACCAAATAGCGACAGGTGGTGGGTCAGCCCATCGCCGCTCTATGCTGTTGGATGTATGTGCAGTCTTTAGTCCGTTAGTCGCCATTTACCACCCCCTCTCTTCCCTTGAGAAAAGAGGGGGTGGTAGTATTCTTTCACCGTTACGCGACACGTTTTACCGTTCAAATACTCATCATTATTTCATCGAGTTATATACTCATCATTATTTCATCGAGTTATATACTCATCATTATTTCATCGAGTTATATACTCATCATTATTTCATCGAGTTATATACTCATCATTATTTCATCGAGTTATATACTCATCATTATTTCATCGAGTTATATACTCATCATTATTTCATCGAGTTATATACTCATCATTATTTCATCGAGTTATATACTCATCATTATTTCATCGAGTTATATACTCATCATTATTTCATCGAGTTATATACTCATCATTATTTCATCGAGTTATATACTCATCATTATTTCATCGAGTTATATACTCATCATTATTTCATCGAGTTATATACTCATCATTATTTCATCGAGTTATATACTCATCATTATTTCATCGAGTTATATACTCATCATTATTTCATCGAGTTATATACTCATCATTATTTCATCGAGTTATATACTCATCATTATTTCATCGAGTTATATACTCATCATTATTTCATCGAGTTATATACTCATCATTATTTCATCGAGTTATATACGTTTCCATCAATCCTACTCTCGTCGGCACAAAGACAGGAGAATCTCTTTCACCTTTGTCTGCTATACTCGTAGTTAGACATCAGAATGTAATTAATGCCCTAATTCAGCGTCTTAATTGACTTCATTAGCAGCGAGTCACGAGCCAATGGAATATTGCTAAGCAAATTATTACATTATAATTATATGTTAGACGCACTCAATGAACCTGCGAAAGGTACCCATTATTTCCTTCAAAATAGTAGATTGTTATACAAGGGGCTAAAATGACCCATTATATACGAGGTAGTTTTACTCCCGAGCTTTAGCGAGGGAGTAAATAGAAACCGAGTTTTAATGGGTTTTTAGCGCCGTGTGTTACACTCTGCTTTTCACTACGAATGCGAGAAAATAAAACAATCCAATACAATATGAATTGGTTTATTTTATTTAAAAAAACCCGTTAGTTGCTTTTACGGCACCCAAGGGAAGAGAGGTGTTGGTAGTATTATATTGATGATCCCATCGCCGCTCTATGCTGTTGGATAGTATGTGCAGTCTTTCCATCTCTTCCCTTGGGTGTCGTAAAAGGCGACTAACGGACTAAAGACTGCACATACATCCTACAGCATAGAGCGGCGATGGACTTATCAAAATAATTCTACCAACTCCTTTCTTCCCTTGGGTGTCGTAAAAGGCGACTAACGGACTAAAGACTGTACATACATCCTACAGCATAGAGCGGCGATGGACTCATCAAAATAATACTACCAACCCCTTTCTTCCATTGGGTGTCGTAAAAGGCAACTAACGGACTAAAGACTGCACATACATCCAACAGCATAGAGCAACGATGGGCTCATCAAAATAATATTACCAACCCCTCACTTTTCTTCGATGTCGTAAAAGGGGACTAACGGACTAAATACTGCACATACATCCAACAGCATAGAGCGGCGATGGGCTCATCAAAATAATACTGCCAACCCCTCTCTTCCCTTGGGTGTCGTAAAAGCGACTAACGGGCTAAAGGCTCACCACCCAAGCACATATGCAGACTGTGCAGTGATTGCTAATTTTACCATAAACTTTAATAATAATTATCTCAAAAAAGTTGTTGATTTATGTAAACAGTAATAAGTCGAGTCTTTATTCATGATTATTCTACTTAGGATGCTTATTGTTCTGAGACTTAGGACTAAATACTTTTTCGTTTTTGTAGGCTCATTGTCATGTGACAGACAAAAATTTAATAAAAAATTGCTTTTTCCCCTAGGGCAAGAAAAGCTATTTTAGCCTCGCTCTAGAACGCTACAATGACGGTCTTTTTGAGCAAGAAGCAATGACCTTTAATATATATCATTGGCAAGAGGAGTGAAAATGAATTTTATGAAGTTCGTATTAATAGATTAACTACCTCTGTAGTCTTGTGGTTACACGGGTGTCAGACCCAGAAGTCTAAAGCTCGATCTAACTATTGGATCGTTCGATTTCGGGATATTATTATTGACTTCGGCTTGAATGTTGGTATAGTTTTTTCTACTTAAATCCTTCTGGATAGTTTCTACCATCTTATCTACACTCACTGTAACAAGAATTTTAGTAGAATCCAACAGATATTTTTTTCCACTGCGGCTAAGCGCTTGGCCTTAAGAAGAAATACTACATGGAAGTGTGATGTAAAAATTCTTATACGAAACACAGAAAAACGACGTTTCGTAGTTTCCTCCTTCAGAACTGGTCCATCTTTTATGTTTGTTTCAGAATCGGGATTTTCTACGCTGTAAGTATGTTTAATTTTCTTTTGCATTGCACAACCAAGGAGCCTTCAAAATTTTTCGAAATCACGCCGTTTTAAGGCGTCTTCAGAAACATTAAAGTAACCGGTTTAAAAAAAATCAAACACATAGACATAGAAAATCTCCTTCTTTAACCGATGCCGAAAAAGTAATGAAAATAGGTCCAGTTTAGAAGGAGGAAACAGGGGCTACGAAACGGCGTTTTTCTGTGTTTCGTATGAGAATTTTGCATGACACTTCCACCTGATGGTAAGTGACGATAAGGCCGATGGTAGAAGCGCGCTTCACCCGGAATCCTCAACCACTGAGGAACTGGCTGTCTCATCTCTAAACTGTTGGAACACAACAATGCCATAAAAATTGTTGTTATTTTGCCCGACTTTAGATTTAGATGGTGATAGCTAGCCAGGCAGACTTAACAATTCCTACCACCAACTAAAAACTTCAGTCCGATAATATTAGTGTGATTCGTACACAGCCTTTTGACTCGCAATTAGCCTTACAAATAAAAAAAGGATTGTCAGCGGTCAATTTCTTTCTTGTCTTTCGGCGGGTGACCGCGTGCACATATTTTACGGTTCATATTAATTTTTATTCGGTATTAATATTGCCAAGAGCCTAATTATATTTATTAATACTGAACATTGCCTTTAAGAGGGACAATACCAAAGCGAAGTCATCATTCATAGGTAGAATTGGCGAGAGGCTAGTGCGTCATTCTTCGGGTACGCGCGCGTTCTGGTCTCTGTCAGCCGTCCCTACCACCATTGCACAAGACCGATGACTGCCTAGCCCATACTGCAAAGGAGAAAGCCGATCTCTTGGGCACTCCTTTCGCATCAAACTCGACCTTGGACGATGGGGAAAACTCTCCACCAACCATACCGCATCGCGGTAGTTCAATGCCAAACGTTCAAAGGACACTTCGTAAGACTCTTTTTTCCCTTGATATCCATAAGTCGTGTGGGCCTGATGCAGTTCCTCCCATTGTTCTTCGGAAGTGCGCTCCTGAGTGGGCGCCGGTTCTAACGCGCCTTTTCCGGCTCTCTTACGCTACTGGCGTTGTCCCGAGTTCTTGGAAGACAGCCCTTGTCCACCCGATTCCCAAAAAGGGCGATCGCTTAGATCCGTCCAACTACAGGCCAATAGCCATTTGCTCCCCAATGTAATGGAGTCCATTATAAACCGCCAGCTTTTGAGGTACCTAGAAGAGAATCAGCTACTAAGTGATCGCCATGGTTTTCGTCGCGGTCGTTCGGCTGGTGATCTTTTAGTGTACCTTACTCACCGATCGGTGGAAGCAGTCGAGAGTAAAGGGGAGGTACTTGCAGTTAGCTTGGACGTAGCGAAAGCCTTTGACAGGGTATGGCACAGGGCTCTTCTCTCTAAACTTCCATCGTACGGGCATCTTGAGGAATTGTGTTCGTGGGTCGCCAGCTATCTTTCTGGGCGTAGCATCAGAGTCGTAGTTTACGGTTCGTGCTCTGACATGAAGCTCGTGAATGTTGGAGTCCCGCAGGAGTATGTGTTATCCCCTACTCTGTTTCTTTTGCATATCAATGACATGTTGCATAACAACAGTATTCATTGATATGCGGACGATACTGGGTATACGCTCTACACCGGACGAGCTAATATTTCTCGGGAAAGCGTCATCGAGAGCCGGAATAAACTTGTGACTTACACCTAGAACATGCTAAGTCATGTCTCGGATTAGGGCTGACGTAACCTAGTCCACGTTAACCCTTCCAAAACACAAGTTTGCGCATTTACCGCGAAAAAGATCCCTTTGTCGTACCTCTGAACTTTGAGGGAGCTCTTCTTGGTACCAACCCGACTATTGGAATCCTTGGCGTCGATATTTCGAGTGACGTTCAGTTTCGGGGTCATTTGAAAGGTAAAGCTAAAATAGCTTCGAAAAAGCTGGGTGTCTTTAATAGAGCGGGTCAGTATTTCACGCCGGCCCACCGCTTACAACTGTACAAAGAACAGGTCAGGCCGCACACATCACATCTTTGGGCTGGAGCACCCCAATACTAACTCTTTCCATTTGACCGGATTCAACGCAGAGCTGCTCGAATTGTCGGCGACGACGTGGTTATTTCAGGTCGGCTCGAACCACTGGCTCTTCGGAGAGACATCGCGTCTCTCTATATATTGTACTGCATATATCATGGGCCAAAGCCTTGAGATAAAAAAGCTGCAAGAAGAAAAATATCCGGGCTATGATCTCATAGATGCCACCCTCTTGAAAAGACTGCCCAAAAACGTATAGCAATAGTTCAAATATTTAACGCCTGCTTGCGACTGTCTCATTTCCCTAGTCAGTGGAAGACGGCACAAATACTGATGATACCCAAACCTGGGAAACCACCTCAGGACGCCATTTTGTATAGACTCATTAGTTTCCTGGCAGTGACGGGAAAACTTCTCGAAAAAATCATGCTAAACAGAATGAAAGAACACCTCTTAGACATAATATTGAGCCATCAGTTTGGATTCAGAGAAAACCATGGTACTGTCGAACAGGTGCATCGCATTGTCGATGTCATAAGCAGGTCGCTTGAGAGGAAGAAGTTCTGTTCAGCGGTGTTTCTGGATATCAGTCAGGCTTTCGATAGGGTTTGGCATAAAAGTCTACTGTACAAAGTCAAGAAGTTACTGCCGCACTCTTTCTTTTTCATTATACAATCATACCTAAAGAGCCGCTGCTTTGAGGTGAGGGTTGATGATGCGGTCCCAGACCTTAAGGAGATAAAATCAGGAGTACCACAAGGCTGCATCCTTGGACCTACTCTTTATACCATAGTTACATGTGACCTTCCGACAAGGGATGAAACCTTAGTGGCAACATACGCAGATGACCCAGCGTTACTGTCTACTCACTGCAACCCGGACACGGCATCAAAAATACTACAGACACACCTTGATAAAATTGAGGTATGACTCAAAACATGGAGGATAAAAGCTAACTAGGCCAAATCGGTGCATGTAACCTTTACACTAAAAAGGAACACCTGTCAACCAGTTAAATTAAACAACGAGGAAATATCAAAAGAGGAGCAGGCAAAATACCTAGACATGCACCTCGATAGAAGATTAACATGGCAAAAACACATCTGGGCCAAGAGAAAGCATTTGGACGCCAAACTGCGTGGCATGTACTGGATGATTGGAAGACAGTCGAAACTGAGCGCAAACAGCAAACCGATATGGACGTACGGTATCCAATTGTGGGGTACAGCAAGCAACAGTATTATAGACATACTTGAGAGATTCCAAACCAAGTCACTGAGACCAATACTAAATATCCCACAATACATTGCTAACAAATACATCTACCAGGACCTGAGAATCAATTCTGTTCGTCAGGAAATTGCAGAATACAGCGCTAAATACTAGAAAAGACTATCATGTCACAAGAACGAACTGGCCATGGAACTCAGTGGTAACGGTAGCGTTAAGTATAGAAGACATAAGAGAAATGACGTTTTTTCGAGTCTTTTGGAAAGATTTGTCTGCTCAGAGTAAAGAATCTCTACTTTTTTTTCTTTATTTATTTAAGGACTTATGACTAAAACATGACATGTCAGTCCTATCATAGCCTAAACATACAGACTTACACTTAAAATGAAGCAAGTGAAGTAGGTTAACTCAGTATACTTTGAAAAGTTCCTATATCTAATAGGTTTAGGTTTATAGTGGACATCAATGTTTGCCGCTCTCCGGAGTTTTTAACGCATTCCGCCAACAAGTGCTGAACATCGTCAATCGTTCTACAAACATCACAATTAGGGGAGTCTACTTTATTCAACAGAAATGCAAATTTGTTTGATGGAAAGTGGCCAGATCGAAGTCGGTGCATAGTTATTATGTAAAACCTACTTAGCTTAATGTTACCAAACCATGGAATTGGGATTCGTTCACATTGTATGGTTTGTACCATATTCCCTTTTCTTTCGACCTTTCGTTAAAATATTCATTTCATTTTTGATATACTATCCTTTTGTACATATGTAAAGTTTCCGAATAGTTAGGTAAAATATTGTAATTGTCACCCTCCATCCCTGCTAGTTTTGCCAATCGATCGGCTTCTTCATTTCCACTTAAACCAATATGCGCTGAAACCCACTGGAGTATAAGGCCAATATTGATACAATTAAGCTCATGAAGCTTTGCGAGTATCTTATAAGCTATCGATGTGCCTCTGAGCCCAGAGGCGCATCGAGCTATGTGTTGCAAAGCACTTTTGCTATGTGAGAAAATGACACATTTGCTAATTCAAAGACGACTTGTGTACAGAATGGCTTCATTGATGGCTATTAATTCCAATGACATTATTGAGACTTCGGAAGAAACTGAGTAACCCCGTTTAATTTGATTTTGAGGACAATAATAAGCTGCACCTTGTGTATTATCACTCTTAGACCCGTCTGTATAAATTTTGTGCCACCCTACATATTTTCTATTTAGCTCTGATAAAATTCTAAGTCATAATGAATTAATCTCATGTACCTTTTTAGATCCACTAACACTT
>CAWUEP010000037.1:0-86904 GCA_963921215.1 Scoparia ambigualis
CCTCATTGCTTAGTCTCTGATTAACCCTTCGGGGCTTAATAGTCGTGTAGTCTATTAAATAATAGTCGTGGGTTAATGTACGATGTATTTACCTGTACTGTAGGTATTCATAGAAAGTACCGCCATTGAAGTAGCTGGGCGCGGCGGGGTTGCCCATCAGGCAGAGGTACTGCAGGTTAGCGCACGACTCCTTCAGTTTACCCACCCACGGGAACAGAGAAGCAATCTTGCAGTGGTTCAACCTGAAAACATTCAACAGTTATGAATGCAGATGCAACAGAATAGCTATGAATAGTGCAAAATGTGGGGAAAATCGAGAATTATGTAAGGCAAATTGAAGATCTATCAATGAAGGCTATCAATGAGTTCACAATAAAAACAATTCAAAACTGTTGCTGGATATGTACTCCTGAAAAAAGAACTTCACATTAATCACACGTTGTTACCAATGCTGTTAAACATAAAATCTTAGAAAAAAGAAGGATAAGAAGAGTATGGCAAATAGTCGACATCCAGATGACAAAAGAGCCCTAAATAATGTTATTCGAGAGCTGAAACAGATGATCGAGGATGCTGCAAATAATACTCCAGTAAGCTAAATAAAGTCACTAACAGCTACTTGTGCTACTAATTACTTGCTGTGGAAAGCTTGCTAAAGCACCCGTACACCAACCATACCCAAACCACCCTTGAGGAAACCCGATGGATCATGGGCGAGAACGGCACAAGACCAAGTTGAGATGTTTGCAAGTCACTTGTCACAGGTATTTACACCTAATGAGCTTGACCCTGAGACTGATGCACTGAACGTCGACCGAGTTTTAAGTGAAGACCTGAAACTAGATAACTCCATAAAGCGCACTTCCCCTCGCGAAGTTCTAAGATCAATTAAAGACCTAGATGACAAAAAGGCTCCGGGATTTGACCTCATAGACAAAAAAGTATTAAGTGAATTGCCTCATAAAGGGTGTGACTACATTACCGTGCTTTTCAATAGCGTATTGAGGACAGGATGCTTTTCAGCTGTGTGGAAAGTGTCCCAAATCATCATGATCCATAAGCCAGGCAAACCGAGAAATGAAGTGACCTTTTATAGACCTATTAGTCTACTGCCAACTTTGTCTTAGTTATTTGAAAAGGTTCTTCTAATAAAAAAAGCGACTAATGCCAGCAATTTCAGAACAATCTATGATACCAGAACATCAATTTAGCTTCAGGCATGACCACACTACAACAGAACAAATCCATAGGATTTGCCAGAAATGCTCTGGAAAAGAAAAACTATTGTTCAGCAGCTTTCCTGGATGTTCAAAAGGCTTCTGACAGGGTGTGGCACGAGGGCCTCCTTTATAAAATAAAAACAAACCTGCCGCACAGATTCTTTTTGCTCCGTAAGTCTTATCTATCTGAAAGACTGTTTCAAGTTAGAGAAAAGGAATGCACATCTTCATTCTACGAAATACGTGCAGGAGTACCCCGAAGTTCTGTACTGGGCCCTATATACTATATACCATATATACATACGATTTACCTCAGAGCCCTGGGGTAACCATAGCAACATTTGCGGATGACACAGCCAATACAGCCATTCTGGCGTCAAGTACTAAGTGTGAAGAAGCCTCACAGATCCTACAAATGAGACTCGAAAGAGTAGAGAAGTGAAAAAAAAATACTTTAGTAGAGAAGTGGTTAGGCAAATTGTTGAATACCCTTTTTTAGTCTTGATTATATGTTCTCTCACTAACCCTTAGGGGAATTATCCCCGAAGGGTTAGTCAGAGACTAGGCAATGAGGACAGCAAAAGCAGTCCTCTTCTACTATAGTCCACTTTTCACCAAATAGCGACTGCATATATGCTCAGCGTGATAGACGAGCCAATCGCCGCTATAAGCTGTTGGAAGTATGTGCAGTCTATAGTCGCCTTTTACGACACCCAAGGGAAGAGAGGGGGGTGGTAGTATTCTTTCACTGCTACGCGACACGGTTTATCATGTTTTATATCATATAATAATGTTCTGATATATTATCTCTTTTTTTTTGTTATTATTTATTATTTTCAATAGTATTATTTCGTTATGTATAAAAAGACAAAGAAAAAAAGAATTACTAAATCAAGACGTAATAATATTTTGTTACAGTAACAAGGCAATAATTAAATTTGAACAACTCTTTCATATGTTAGTTAATCTCACATATGGATATTGTTAACTTGTAAGTTGTAATGCTTACTTTCTCTATTCTTGCATCAATATGCAATGGCAGTCCTTTATCTAGGCCTAATAATATACATTTAAACTGGTCAGTACTGTTGTGTGACTAAAGTTGTATTTATTTATTGATGATTGTGTGATTGACTTGACACACATCTATCTATCTATGTATAAATAAAAATCAATTACTGAAATGTTTGCGGAGATTCGTCACGGGATACAAGGAGTTCACGCGGACAAATTCGCGGGCGGACCGCTAGTAAATTATAAATGTGTCGTACATATGTATTTTTTCTTACCATAACAGCTCTAATTTCGGTAGCGGTGGCAATAAGCAGTTTTCGGTAATTGGGTTGTGATCTGCTATGAGTGATGTCAGATGCCTGAAGTGAACTAGTGCATCCAGATTTCTGAAAAAAATATATTTTAAATGTTTTTAGTGCGTGCGTTTTTTAATGAGTCTTTAGCTGCTATTCTTATTTCCCCAAATAATTATAACCTGCATGCAGGTTATAATTATTTTTTTTTCTATTTGGTAACATTCACCATTTTTTTTTCTTGTTTTGTAATCAGTAATAATCACCCCTTGACTGTTATTATTATAATTTTTACGTTAACAATTGTAAAAGCTGTTATTGGCTGTTAGTTCCATTGTTTCAAGTAATGTTAATAAATCTAATAAGAGCTATGGATTTTGAATAAATAAATAAATGAAGTATGCAAGTCAAAACATCCAAATTAAGTATTACAACTAAGAGGCTATGAAATAGTATTATCTATCTATCAATCCTATTCAGTTCTAAGTGTATAAGGTGACTGCTAGAAACCGCAAGAAAGTCAAGGGCTGGTCAGGTCAAAAGTTTTAAACATGACAAAAAAGACAAAAAAGGAATTCGTGTTTTTTTTCATTTTTAATTAAATAATTCATTTGTGAATTTTAATTGGATAGTCTTTAAGTATCTTATTTATTTTAAAGCAATAACATAAGAAAAATTAAACTAAAACAACTAAAAATAACGATTATTTACAACGCGAGGGCAACGGCCGGCCGGCCGTCTGTTGACCCGTCAACGTAGGTATTTATCGCCCAACTGACGCAGAAAAAACCCGAATTCCTTTTTTGTCATTATTGTCATGTTTAAAACACTTGACCTGACCAGCCCTTGAAGTTTGTTGCGGTTTCTAGCAGTCCAGTCACCTTCTATTTAAAAGTGATTTGTTGATTGAAAAGGAAGGGAAAGAGGAGCAAACTAGATTTGTGCTGCACCCCTAAACTTTAAGTCAAACCATTTATAATTAAACGTAAGCTCTCACCGTAAGCTCTCACCCCGGCACTTATAGCTGTCAAAAGTGAAGGCTTTTTGCTCAAATTGCATTACTAAAATAGTGTATAGAAAAATTACATTACTATACAAGAACATTTAATATAATAACGTATTTATAATACATACGTTATTTTGTTGTGACTGATATCTAGATACTTGATGTGATCCGAAAATCTCTCCACTATAGTTCTTGGAATTTCATAAAGATTTTCATAGGCCAATGTCAGCTTTGCCGGATCATCATTTTCAACACCTTCTGTAGCCCTGGAAATTATAATAACACGTCTGTGGCATAGAGAACTAGAAAGTTAATAGAAACTTAATAACAGTCACATGCCGCCGTGTGTAGCAGCTAATTAAAAGAATACTACCAACTTCGATCAACAATACCAACTAAATAACACGTCACATACAAAATCAAAGCTAGATTCTGTCCACGTGAATAAATACTTTTTCAAAGCAATAAATTACTCCTGTCCTTTAAAAAATAAGATGTCAATAACATTTAGTGGTGAAATCAACCTTAGGAGGCAACAAATAAAGTACTTTTTCCTGTTATGCCTTGCAAGAAAATAAGAGCTCACTTCTCAAGTGCGCTCTTATTTACTGAGACACATTTTTAGCGCCGACCTGACATCTAGTTGTATTGTTGATCGAAGACTACTAACCCCTCTTTCCTTGGGTGTCGTAAAAGGCGACTAACAGACTAAAGACTGCACATAAATCTAAGCATAGGCTCACCACCTATCATGCTGAGCACATGTGCAGTTGCAATTTGGTGAAATGTGGACTATGACAGTGCACTGTTTCTGCAGTCTTCATTGTCTGGTCTCTGTCTAACCCTTTGGGGATAACAGTCGTAAATATAAAAAAAAAGTATATGTGTGTAACAACCAAATAATACAGTTGTTGGTACTTTAAGTATTTGAATGATCAATGGATCACTCCATACTTCCTTCAAGGTTTCCCTTATCGGTACAATAAAGATTATTCTCCTACTTGATTAAGTCCGGTTGTATATTTGAATCCGACATTTCGTTTACAGAGTCAAACAGAACATCTCTGGAGATATCCACGGATATTGTTGCCTCTTCAGAGCTCTTTGATGTGCTGGGAAATCTGTAATTATAATTTTTTTTATATTAATAATTATTCAGTGAAAGTAAAGACAACGCCAAATAATGCTATGTCTACAGGCATGTACAGGAGAAAAGTCGGCATTGTCCAGGCAGTCACTTTCAGTAATAGTATAAAGTTGGTAGGTACCTACTTACTCTATGATCGTCACAATAACTTTTCAAAAGATGAAGATACAGAGGAAGATAACAGTCCAGGCATATTTTAACAAACATAAAGTAAAATAGCATAAGTTGTTTGCAGAAACCGAATATATAGCTTGGCAATTGGAATACCTACCTACTTATAGGTATCTATGCACCTACCGTTTAGAGGTCAAATAAACAATTTCTTGATGTAGCTCTTCTATTGTTTTTTTTTTAACATCGCTAATTTCTTGTTTGTTAGTTTCGTTGAACGACACGACACAAACAAAACAAAAACATTGGAATTGGAATATTACAAAATGCCAACTTGACATTTGTGTGGTTTTTGTTTTGTCACAGTTCACTAAGCCTCAGTAGGTACAGCCCGTTTTAAATTTTCAAAAAAGTCTTTTTTTTATATTTTGTGCTTTCTTCTTTCTGTAAGTACTTACATATTTTTTTAAAATATTAATTTCGAAGTCAATAAATTACTATGATTTAATACAAAAAAGTTTGTATCTTCTACAACGTCAGTCGGAAAGGGGGTATAAGCCGAAAGGAGGGTAAAGTCATGATAGTAAATACCTAACTTTTGTGAACTTTTGTCTTAGAACTTTTCCTAAAAAATGGATAATTTTAGATTAAAAGCTGTTTTAAGATTTCTTAAGAAATGACGCTGTGGTAGCCCTGGCGGTCAGCTGTTTTGAGAGAGACAGATTTGAGTTCATTGAGTTCATTGCTGGGGTTAACAAGTGTCGTTAGTCGCCCCAGTCAGAGTTGTAAATTTTTTAAATATGAATGTGCATAAAATATGAATGATTTTCGCAAAGTTCATATTTGCAATAAGTTTATCAGTTGATAGTAGCACTTTCAGATGTCCGCCGCTTAGTACCACCTTTCCAACTAACGTTGTATAGAAAGACGGTTTAAGTAAATATAATCAGTCTACTCAGAGCATCGAGCTATTATTACTACGTATAGAGAAGACACCGCTCACCACTGCTATGTTCCGTTCAAGTGCGGCCTGACGGCCGCACTTTCGCTGCAAACGCCTCGGTGATTGCGCGTGATTCGAGCGATTGTGGACCTTGCGGCTGCACCTTAGTGCGCACAAACTTGCTTCGCGGTGTCTTCTCTAGTTTATTGTACCTCAATGACTCAGAGGGATATTTTTTACCGAACTAGGTACCGATACATCGATACAAAGTCAAAGTCAAATACTTTATTCAATATAAATCAATTGACGTCAAAAAATAAGTAGGTACCGGTAGAAAGGGGCTATTTGGTAACCGTGGGGCATATTAAAAAAAAAAAAATTTTTTTTTAACAAGTAAAAAATAATAAACGTGAACGCAACCTTTTTTTTCTCTAACAGTTGGTAACTCCGTTATCTGTCAATCTCGACCAATCAGAAAGAAGAACACCGCGCATGCGCGTGTGATGCTATATGAACTACATTTAGCGACAGTCTGTCAGTGGTATTAAAATTTTCGTGTTGAAACTTTCCATTGGAATTATTATTTGCAAACATATTTTTAAGACTGTGTAAGTTTTATTATTTATTTAACTTTTAAATAAAGGATTATAATAAAGTTTATTAAATTATTTCAATATATTTAAAATAATACAACTTTTTTTTAAATGGGGCTTTTTGAAAGCTGATATGGGGTTATTTGAAAATTTTAACCAGCCCCATATCCAAATTGCCTTGCACCATAAGAAGAAGTATGTATGAGTTTTTATTTTACCTCATATTACATTAATTCGTTATTTACAGATGCTACATTAGTTTAAAAGTGGCAAGAACAATAAAAGTGGAGCTAGGGATAGAAGGGCTCCGCATCAGGCAGACTGCCATTGGCTCCAGGATAAAGGAGATCCCGGGAACATCCAGTGGACCTAAGGCTGATGTTCTGGCGACCAAGGTCCTCAGCACGACCGCCACAGTAGTGAGGCCCACTCGGTGCGTAGACATCAGGGTTTCGGGCTTGGATGATTCCTTCCGAGCCGAAGAGGTCGCCGCCGCCTTGGATAATCAGTTTTGGGCCAGGCGGGATAGGCTCCGTTCTGGTCCGGTGTCCTGCGGGGGCCGCTAAGGGTATTGTGGAGTCAGGCCGGCTCCTGGTTGGCCCCTGGCAAAGTGAAGCCCGTGTGCTGGCTTTGGAAGCGCTGGCAATAAGATGCTTTAAGTGCATGAACTTCGGGCATATTCGGCAGTGGTGCCCAGTCGAAGTTGACCGCACTAACACGTGCTACATTGCTGTGGAAATGGCCACAAAGTGTCGCGGACATAAGGTGCGCAGTCTGCGCCGCTGCTAAATTGCCCTCTGGGCATATATCATATATCATGGGGGGAAGGATCTATCGGAAGGATCCCCCCCCCCAGTTCCTTGGACAAGGGCTACTTTAAGGGCGCCAGGGCATTTGCTCAAAGAGGTTGAGTTGCAAAAAACTTAATGTTAAGTCATTCACTGCCGTCGGGTCACAATAACAATAGAAATTTTTACCCGCGCGGCGTTGAACATGTTAAGTACGGCCCATCTCAACTTTCTCTAGACTAATTTAAACCACTCCGGAGCTTCACAAGACCTCTTAGTGCAGCACATTATGGAGTGGGGTTTGCACGCTATGGTTGCCGCTGTGTTATCCAGCCCAAAATGGACTGTGGACACGACCAATACAGTGGCCATTAGAACCCCTACGGGCGCTATCCACTCCCCTCCCCTCTCAATCAATGAGAGGGGTCGGGATTTGTGGCGTGCGCCTGGGAGGAAATATAGCCCTCGTAGGGGTATATTTCTCCCCAAACGGGGGGTTCTCAGACCTGGAGGATTTTCTCCGGTACCTGTGCGTGGACGTAAGACGCTTGGCGCCGACCCAGGTCTGGACATGCATAGGGGACCTGAACTCCAAATCCACGACATGGGGTTGCCCTTTTTTATTCCAAATTAGTTTTTATCGCCGTCCGTGTTTATATTGAAATAAAAACGGTTTATAAAGATATTTTCTATGTCACTTTTTATTCATACCAAATAACCCCACCCTGAGGGTTATTTGGAAAGGCACCTTCTTTTTTATAATAAACCTTACTGTTTGTTCATTCTATGTTTCTATTTTTGTATTTTTATAGAGTTATATCTATATGAAGCAACACATACTTCTTTGTCTGTTAAAAATTAAAGGATAAATAAATACGCAAATTTTATCCCTACCTTTTTACCAAATAGCCCTGTTCTACGGTACCTAGGTATATGAAAAAGTTAACTAACAGTAGTTAAATCTTATCAACTAACTTAACTTCTTACCTACCTAATCTACCTACCTAACTAAGCTACCGCCAGTTCGGATTTTGGGAGAGCCTTCGACTAAGAAGAAGCAGTCAAAAACTCACAAACCTTACTTTTTCTCCCTTTAAGTAACAAAAGTTATAATGTCGTCGCCAAGTCATACAAAATAAGAACATCAAAAACAAATATATTAATCCAAATTAGGTACTAATAGGCTGTGGAAAGAGGGTCACAAGCGGCATTCTAGTGCGATCGGTCACGATGCCGTAACTACAGCATCATATTACAATGTGCAGGCAGTGTATAAAGTGCCACAAAAGGCAACATAGTACGATCGGTTACGATGCCGTAATTACGGCATCATATTACAATGTGCAGGCATGTATAAAGTGCCACAAGCGGCAACATAGTACTATCGGTTACGATGCCGTAATTACGGCATCCTAGTCCTAGTAGTGTATAGAGTGCCACAAGCGGCATTGTATCTCAATCGGTTCAGGAACCGTAACATATTTTTTTGCCATAATGTTCAGAAAACATAATAATCAAAAGATATTTTTGTACAGAGTTAGATTCTGTTGTCTAATAAAAAAATAACCTCGAAATTCAAGACAATCGCTACGCTGCGCTTCGCGATTGTCTTAAACCCAAAGACATTAAATTAATTAAATCTTTTTGCATAAACCGCTTGGCCTACAGAAGTAGTGCAGCGTGCAGCTTAAACGTGACCTACAGGAGTAGGGCAGCTAGTATTTCTGTTATCTTATAAAAAACTTTACGGCAGATTATGCGGCGTCACTATTATACCGCAAAACTTACGGTTCCCGAACCGATTGAGATAACAGTGCCGCTTGTGGCACTGTATGACTGTATACACTTCCTTACTAATAAATAGGTTAAGCTCGTACATGCACTATGTCCATACACTTGCCATTCACCTTCCACTTTATAATAACCTTTACTCATGAGGGTTTTTTTAACATGTGCTTTGAGTTTAAATGTATGTAAAGGCATTTCAGTAATATTTATTGGAAGTTTATTAAAAAATGTTACCCAAGCAAGAATGAGCCACCTGGGCGCCTCTATGTCGGTCGACTAATTGAACATCTTAGTCGGGTAGCAGATGATGCGCAGGAGCGGTTTCCATCGGCGAAATTGGTGCTTTTGGGGGACTTTAACGCTCACCATGAGTTGTGGTTAGGTTCCTCCAAAACAGACCATGCTGGTAGAACTGCCCACGAATTCGCTCTCACGCATGACCTGACGCAACTGATGAACCAGCCCACCAGGATCCCAGACATAGTTGGCCATGCGCCCTCCTTACTCGACCTTCTGCTGACGAGTCGCCCAGCTGGATACCGGGTGGAGATTCGAGCTCCTTTAGGTTCCTCGGATCACTGCTTGATATCCAGCACAGTGCCCTTGGCATCGCGCCCGCCAACAGCGGTTTCGAAACGCCAGATTTGGCACTACGCGTCGGCAGACTGGGACGGTATGCCGGAGTATTTTGCATCCGTCCCTTGGAGGCAGCGCTGCTTTAGTGGGAAGGACCCGACCGCTAGCGCCACTGCCGTTGCTGATGAGATAGTATTAGGAATGGAATACTATATTCCACACTCCTATGTCATCAGCAAAGGCAAACGCAACCGCTGGTTCAATCGCGAGTGTGCCAGCGCTGTTGAGAGCAAACAGACGGCATACCGCGCTTGGATCAGAGGTAAAGCTCATGGGGATCCCGAAACTTGCTCGCTAAAAGCAGCCTATAATAATGTCACCAAGTCGTGTAAGTGGGCCTACATTAGAGCGGATGCCCAGCGCGTTGCACGAGTAGGCCAAGAACTCCTGACGCATCCTACGGGCAGCCGTAGCTACTGGCGTCTGGCCAAAGCCGTGCAAACCAACTTCTGCCAACCCTCGCTGCCACCACTGAGATGTCTTGACGGAACTTTAGCTCACAAGCCGCAGGAAAAAGTCGATCTACTGGCCAAACTCTTTGCGGCTAACTCCCGGATCGATGACTGTGATGCACAGCCACCCTCAATTCCTCACAGTGGCCACACAATGTCTGATATTAAAATCAGGCAGTGTGATGTCCGTGCGGAATTGCAGTCAATCGATGTCCGGAAAGCTAACGGTCCTGATGGCATCCCAGCAATAGTCCTGAAAATGTGTGCAGCGGAGTTGTCCCCTGTTTTAACGCGTCTGTACCGTCTCTCGCTCTCTTCGGGTTGTGTGCCGGAATCTTGGAGAGAAGCTAATGTGCAACCGATCCCTAAAAAAGGAGATCGGTCAGATCCGACTAATTACCGCCCTATAGCCGTAACTTCAGTGCTGTGTAAGATCCTAGAACGAATATTGAACAAACAGCTTATTCGATACCTAGAAGATCACTCCCTAATTCACGATCGTCAATATGGGTTTCGGCCAAAACGGTCAACGGGTGATCTTCTAGCGTACGTCACACATCTCTGGGGTGAGGCTATGGACAAGCGTGGCGAGTCACTGGCAGTTAGCCTTGACATAGCCAAGGCTTTTGATCGGGTCTGGCACAAAGCTCTTCTCTCCAAGCTCCCGGCATACGGTTTGCCCGCTCAGTTCTGTACCTGGATTGCTAGCTTCCTGCATGAGCGTAGAATCCGTGTCCTTTCGGATGGATGCGCTTCGCGGTTCATGTCAGTGAACGCTGGTGTTCCTCAAGGCTCCGTTCTATCCCCCACGCTGTTCCTTCTGCATATCAATGACATGCTTCCTCTTAGAAACATTCATTGCTATGCAGATGATAGCACAGTGCATGGTGGATATAACGGGCACCCAACGGCTGGGCGGTTAGACACCGAAATGAAGCGAGCAAATCTTGTCATTGAGCTCGATCGGGTGTTGGACCTCATTTCTAAATGGGGCTCCGATAATCTGGTGGAGTTCAATGCCAAGAAAATACAGGTGTGCGCGTTCACAGCGAAAAAGTCGCCATTCCTTTCCCTTCCCTCTCTTCAGGGTACATCTCTAGGCCTGCAGAGCAGTATTAAGTTGTCCTCGCGCCTGGACCTCATTTCCACTTAACATCAGGTGGAGTGGGGTCTTAGGCCGGGCTTAGTATAAAAAAAATTTTAAAAAAAATGGAGCGAGTCGCACTTGGACCAAAACCAATCGCTGTCATTATCTATTTTTTAGTTGAATATGTTTATTTTTTGGTGAACTTAGTATTTCGGTGGGTTTTATTTAATAATGAGTTGTTCAGTTAAACAATTTGTAGTAATAGAAGTGAGTGGAAAGTGTCTCGAATTTCGTTTTCAAGGTAAGTTTTGTAACGCACACATAGGCGACTTTTTTTTCTGCATGTGTGAAAATTTTGCACATCGAAGTTACCTCTATAGTTTATATATCTTTCATCTCAATGCGTATACGCAACGGCCATTTGTTACTTTGATCGAAAATAGCTATTTGAGTTTTGGCCACGTTAAGCCCTCTTCACTTAACAAATTGCAAGTGGTCCAGAATCGTTTTTGCCGTAAGGCTACTAATGCACCGTATTATGTTAGGAATGCTGACCTACACAGAGATTTGGAACTTCCAACTCTGCAGCAAAATATCAAAGAAATCTCTGAGCGATTCTTCAAATCAACAGAGATGCACTCTAATCCTTTAATTCGCGAGGCGTCGGAGTATGAGCCGGCCCTCGCGACTAGACCTCATTATCGTAGGCCGAAAAACATACTTTCGGATCCCCCTAATCAATTATCAGTCGATCTTAATCGCCTCTTAGAGGCAGGAGAGTCGTAGCCGCGTACGAATTAGCAAGCCTTCAGCTTGCGCAGCCTCACTGCAGACAGAGTGCGTCCTACTAGAGGGCGCGCCGCATTTTCTCGCGCATTTACTCATGACTATTGAGTAGCGCTGCTTCACCCCCCCTCCTCCGGGGGGGTGACTGCTCAGTTTAGAACCGAAAGATCTCTCCAGGTCTATGGTTTTCAAGGGGGTGTTAGTCAGTAGGAGTCTGACATAACTTCGCCAGCCGTCTGGTGTCGTACTCATGCAGAGTTCACCTCCTCCCTCCCCTCGGTGTCCGGGAGGGTGCCTGCTTCACAGGCGCAAAAAAAAAAAATCGAAGTTACCTCTATAGTTTATATATCTTTCATCTCAATGCGTATACGCAACGGCCATTTGGTACTTTGATCGAAAATAGCTATTTGAGGGGTATAGAATCAAATGCAGCTTAACGCCACTTTTTTCATCTTTTCAATCTGTCTTTGATTGCCATTTGATTCATCTTAGGATTGTCTGTGGCTTGCGTTAAAGAAATATCATCAATACCATCTAAATCCCATACAAATTTGACTTTTAAACTAGCTTAGCTATCAGTATCAAACTCAGCTAGATCCCTCATAACCATTTTCAAAGACAACTTAATACCGAGCCGACCAATAACAGAGCCCCATTCGCTCAACTGACAATATGGCGTTTAGTACTAACTAGTTAACAAGAGTGTCGAAGTATTTTCCGTTTTAAAATTGAATGTAATTCATGTCGTTATTGTATTTCCAATAGCTATTGAGGTTTATCTTACTAATGGGCGATTTTCCGTGATCAAAAAAAAAAAGAAATTGGTTCGTAAATGACTTCATAGATGGCGCTTAGCATACATTAGTATGGCGCTTAGTAAAAGGCGAGTTCATGAAGAGCACGTGTATGGCTGCGTAATATTTATTCTATTTCATAATAGAAATACTCGTAGGTCCTGGATGTCCTGAATAAAAATAGGTAAGTACTATTTTTTTATTTTTTTGGTAGACAAGTAAAAGTGTAGAATTTATTACAGCCCTTAGGTTTTACGGCTCGGCTTTCATAAAACGACATCTATCAAGTGTTTTTGAACTAATTTTTACTTTTTAATTTGGGCTGTCAGAAAATCGCCCATTACGAAAACGTTTAAGGGTTATTGTAACAAGAGTAGTTTTTAGGAGTTTTTTTCGTGTTTTCAATATTTTGACATTTTGGATTTAGCTGCCTTTGATTCTACACACCTCATTTCTTTCTTTAAGAGTAAGAGTCTTGTGTGTGGTGTTTGCGAGATCGTTGATGTTGTACCTATTGTCGCGGAATAAAACTTGCACTGAACTATAAAAAAGATATTTTAATTTCATCAATGTAAAATTTGCACACACAATGTCGGTAACTAAGCAACCGCCAAACCATCGACCCAAAAATCTATGACACCTATTGAAAAAAATGGAAGTCATTTCGAACACCGGTAAAACTTTTGAATCGAGTCGCCTGAATCGGGGGTGGGTGGGGGTGGAGAAGGTAGGGGGAGGGGGGAGGAGTACTCCCCCACTTACCCCCCCTGCCGCCAACAAGTAGTTTTTAAGTTATGTTAATTTTTGTATTTTGAGGTTATGTATCGTAGTAAAAAATTTGAATCGAGTCGCCATAATTGGTAGGGGAAGGGGAGGGGAGGAATAAGGAGTGCCCCCTCTTTCCCCTCCTGCCGCAGACAAGTAATTTTTAAGTTATGTATTTTTTTTTTAAATAAGGAAATTTACAAAAATGTCGTTTCTGGTGCTTCGCCGGCCGCTCTCGCGTCACGCTCGCTTCGCTCGCTCGGCTCGCGCGTTTTTGGTCAACATACTAACCTAACCTAACATATGTAGTTAACTCTTGAGACTTTTTTCTTATAGTTTCAGACTGTCTTATAGTTTCAGACTTTCCCATACTGACCGATCTAAATGTTACTAGCGGCGGTATGCTAGCGGCCCGCCCTCGCCCACGACCTCGTCCGCGTCATGATCCAATAATTTTATTAGACTATGGTCCGCGTGAAGATTTGATAAATGACTTTCCCGAACTCATTATTATATATGTACAACATGATGTGTACTGGTCTGACCACTTTCCACTTGTGCTTGAATGCGATTTATTTAAGGTTAAACCTAAAATAGTGTTACCTACTTGTGACCACAACGAAGGTCGGAAAAGAGTCGTATGGGGTGAAAGGGAAATTTCTCAAACACAAGAGGATGCTCAAATCTGTCAGTTTAAACTGAGAGAAATTGACTTTCCGGAAGAATTGGGTCAATGTTGTGATGATTATTGTGATAATCCCAAGCATAGGGCTATAATCGATAACATGTATGACATTGTAATACGCATACTATCTGATGCTGCATCAGCGACGTATTGTGGCAAATGCCCCAGGAGGGATGGTTATATAGCGGGGTGGAATAGGTATGTCGCGGATTCACATAGGGAGGCGCGACTTAGATTTAAGATATGGGTCCCATTCTACCCATATCTTCGCCATTATAAACCACGCTCTGGTAAAATTTACGAAACTATGTTAGAAAGTAGAAAATGTTTTAAAAATAAATTAAAATGGTGTCAAAACCGACAAGATCAAATAAAGATGGATGTTTTAGCTTCAGACTTATCGGGAAAAGACTTCGTAAAATTCTGGAAAAACACAAGTAAATTAAATGTCAAACCAAGTGTTCCCGTGAGCGTGGGGGGCGAACATAATCTAAAGACAATTGCAAATATTTATAAAGTTCATTTTGTGGTGAAGTCACCGTTGGACTCTGCATCGGGTCGCTATGGTGAGGGCGTCGTGTCTGAGAGATCTGTCAAGTTTACAGCAAAAGATGTGGCTAAGGTCATTGCAGGTATGACAAAAGGGAAGTCTCCTGGACACGACGGTCTAAGTATAGAACATTTTAGGTATGCTGGGGTACACCTACCACGTATACTTGCAATGCTTTTTAATTTTAGTCTGGGGCATGCCTATCTACCGGAACCATTAATGCGTACAATTGTAGTACCTATTGTAAAAAATAAGACGGGTGACACATCTGACATAGGTAACTACCGGCCCATATCGCTTGCTACAACAACTGCAAAAATACTTGACAGTTTGCTTAATGGCTGTCTCGCGAAGTATGTAGAACTTCACGATGCCCAATTTGGGTTCGAACCGGGTGTGTCTACAGAGAGTGCCATTTTCAGTCTTAAGCACACTGTCAAGTATTACACGAATAGAAAAACGCCGGTATATGCGTGCTTCCTGGATTTATCCAAGGCCTTTGAAGTGGTAAATTATGACCTGCTATGGGAGAAGCTGAGGAGCACTGGTATTGCACAAATTTGTTTAGGTTTTGGTATAAACACCAAAAGAACCAGGTGAGGTGGGCAGGTGCCTTGTCGGATGAATATTCCCTTCGATGTGGGGTAAGACAGGGCGGGATTAGCTCGCCCACCCTTTTTAACCTCTACATCAATCAGCTGATCGAGGAGCTCAGCGGCATCCATCTCGGCTGTTACATTGACGGACAGTGTGTCAACAACTTGAGCTATGCTGATGACATGGTGCTGCTGAGCCCCTCGATCGGGAGGTTGAGAAAGTTAGTGGCTATATGCGAGTCGAATGCGGGAGCCCATGGCCTGGTGTATAATGCCAAAAAGAGTGAAATCGTCGTGTTTAAGGCTGGAAAACGTACACCGGGCTATGTGCCTCCAATTACCTACTCTAAATGGGTCATTGTTGAACAATGTATGTAAATTTAGGTATCTGGGTCATATTGTCACAACAAATTTAAATGATGATGAGGATATTGAGAAAGAGCGTAGGGCGCTGGCGGTAAGGGGCAACATGCTTGCACGCAGGTTCACTCGATGTGCGGCGGAGGTCAAAATTACCCTTTTTAGGGCATTTTGTCAATCGTTTTACTCGAGTGGTCTGTGGGTGAGTTATACGCGTCGAGCCTACAGCACACTACGGGTGCAGTATAACAACGCCTTCAGAGCGCTGCTGCGGCTGCCGCGGTTCTGCAGCGCCTCGGGAATGTTCGCGGACGCACGGATTGACGGATTCCACGCGATTATGCGCAAAAAAGCCGCATCCCTACTGCGACGCATGAGGGCCAGCAGCAACAGCGTTCTGAAGACAATTACTGCTCGTCCTGACTGTTCTATCCAACAACACTGGATAGAAATAGTAACTGGCCAAATAAAATAATTTATTTTTAAAATATGTAACTAATAATTTTCCACACTAACCTAACCAACTAACATACTTTATAAGAAAAATTGTTACTAACACACTAAATAAAATATGGATGTAAAGTCTGAAATAAAACATTTTTATTTTTATTTTTATATATTTATTTATTATTTCTTCGTAGTAAGTTTTCTGTTCGCATATTTCCCCGATCGGTAAAATTCACATTCACCATAATTTATTTTTCGTTGTTATAATCAGTAGTACATTTTCCGTTCGCATTTTTCCCCGATCGGTAAAATCCATACTTACTCGTACATAGAATAATTTATTTTTCGTTGCTTTTTCGAATCACATTTTTTCTTAAACATAATTTAGATTTTTCGTATACTTTTCACTTTGCTTTATTTCGTGATAGTTATAGAATTGCTGCTTGATTGTCCAGTACCTACACTTACAAGCTAGGTACACTCTGCAGCAGAAAATTGACACTAAATTAAGCAAAGATACTCTTAAGGAGATCCTAACTATAAAAAAGAATGAAAAAAGAAAGAGAAAAGAAATGATAGTGAACGAAAGGAATAATGATAACTATAACGTAGTTAGGACATATAGAAATCCTACTAATATTATAAACGCGAAAGTTTGTAAAGGCCCCAGTACACAGTGGCGTATGCTGGCCCATTGCCGGCCATCGCCATTGTGTAGACGGGGTAAATTGTGCGCCACTATCGACAAGTGCCCGCCAATGTACACTATGTACCCCGTCTACACAATGGCGATGGCCGGTAGTGGGCCATCATACGCCACTGTGTACTGGGGCCTTAAGAATGTATGGATATTTGTTACTCTTTCACTTAAAAACTACTGAATGGATTTGGATGAAATTCGGCATACAGACAGGGGCGTTTTTAACCTATTATGGGGCCCTGGGCACAGATAAGGGGCCCCTATGAAAGGTCTGTCGAGGGACAGAAAACTATTTTGTTAGGATAGACAAAGTAAGTAACTAGATAAGCAAGACTCTAGATTTACCTTCTTATTAAACGTCTGTGAGATTTACTTATATTAATTAACAGTCAAAATAAATAAAAAGATATAAGTAAGTTAAATAAGTATCTGCAATTATAACTTTTTTTTAAATGTGTCGCGTAGCGGTGAACGAATACTATCACACCACCCCCTTTCTTCCCTTGGGTGTCGTAAAAAGCGACGTAAAAGGCGACGTAAAAGGCGACGTAAAAGGCGAGTGGACGAAAGACTGCATACTTATTTATCCAACAGCACAGAGCGGCGATGGGCTCAACACTGGTCACGCTTAGCGCATGTGCAGTCTCTATTTGGTGAAAAGTAGACTATGGCAGAGGACTGCTTTTGCGGTCCTCATTGCCTAGACTCTGACTACCCCTTCGGGGATAATAGTAATAACATTCACACTTCACAGCTTAGTGATTAAAATCTATATTGATTGAAGAGGTATATACCCTTCCTTTAAGATGGGTAAATTCGTTACAATGGTTATCGTTTGATGACATGGTAAGAACTCGGGGGGGAGGGGGGGCTCTATCGGTCGCGGGGCCCTGGGCACGTGTCCATATTAGTGCCCAGGAAAGAGGGGCCTGCATACAGATAGTTTATAACCTGGATTACCACATAGGGATACTTTTTATCGCGATATTCCCACGAGAACGTATGAATGGATGTTTGTTACTCTTTCACGTAAAAACTACTGAATGGCTTTGGATGAAATTCGGCATACAGATAGTTTATAACCTTGATTAACACATAGGATACTTTTTATCTCGATATTCCTACGGGAACGGGAACCACGCGGGTGAATCCGCGAGCGGCCGCTAGTAAGATATAAAGCAACACTACATTGTAGCAGGAATGTAATCGGAAAAGAAGTAAAAATAAGCAATTCATTTAAGCTGGGCCGCGATCTGTCAATCTGACAGGCCGCGGCCCAGCAAAAAAAGTGAAACTCTGACAAAGACAAAACACCTTGTCAATGTCTCTGTCACTCTTAATGGTTTCTGTAAAAAGTTATATAAGTCTATAGGTTACAGGTTCAAAACAGAAAAAGAGGTAAAAAATCCAGAGTGTGTAAATACGCTGCAATGAAAAAAATAGTTAAGATAAACTTCCCGAGTGTGTAATTATGCTGCATTAAAAAAAGACGATAAAAAAGTATGCTCTTGGGAAAAAAATAAAGCGTTAAAATAAAGAATCCGAAAACTATAATACTGTAAAAAGAACTTTCGGGGAAATATGCGAAAGGAAAATTAAGTACTAAGAAATAATGAGTTCGGGAAAGTCATAAGACCGAATTTCATAAGACCTATGAACGGAAGGCCGAATATTAAAATGTCGAATGTTTGTATGATCGAAAGTTTTAAATACCGAAAGTTTAAAATACCGAAAATTTAAAATACCGAATCTTATAAGACCTATGAACGGATCGCCGAATTTTAAAATGCCGACTGTATAAATGACCGAAAGTTCAAAATACTGAAAGTTTTAAATCCCGAAAATTAAAAATAGTTTAAACTATTTTTTTTAATTTGACAACAGAGAAATAACTGCCCTACTCCTGTAGGTCACGTGATAGGTTAGAAATTTTAGACAATCGCGAAGCGCAGCGCTAAGAGAATATTAAGTTGCGTTGTGCAGCGTAGCGATCATTGTCTTGAATTTCAAGGTTAATTTTTTTTAGTCAACAGAAATGATAGCTGTAATCCTGAATGTACAGGATTAAACTTTCGGGATTAAAATTTGGAACTTTCGGGATTTTGAACTTTCGGCTATTTGAAAATAGACATATTAAGCTTCTGTACCTATATCGGGTTAGGTATTTCATACATTCGATATTTTAATTTTCGATGTTTTAAACGTACCTCTCCCCTAGTTATTTTAGTTGTAGGTAGGTATTATGAATTTTCGGGATTATAATACGTAGGAACCTATCCATTC
Source organism: Scoparia ambigualis (assembly GCA_963921215.1). NCBI lineage: Eukaryota > Metazoa > Arthropoda > Insecta > Lepidoptera > Crambidae > Scoparia > Scoparia ambigualis. Next base: position 19,045 of record CAWUEP010000037.1, read on the forward strand.
AAGTGATGTGCAAACAAACTAGGTAAGTATTTTAGTTGTAGGTAGGTATTATGAATTTTCGGGATTATAATACGTAGGAACCTACCCTTTCAAGTGATGTGCAAACAAACATTCTTGTCAAAAGATTTTTATTTAATAGATAAGTAAAATTATTATACTACCTATGAAGTTTTCGCGAAAATTTTAACAAACAATTACTTACTTACCTACTTACCTATCTAATTTCGGTTTGCGATAGGTACTTATCACTATGTATTTGAGAAATAAGGGTCAAACCAAATAAGGAAAATGAAAATAATTCTCATATTAGGAGTTAGTTCAAAATATAGAGAATTCTCAAAGTTTATAGACAGATATCATTTTTGAATAAGTATTGATTACTAGATCTTTCCGTGTCTCTCAATTCTTATCCCACAAAGATAGGCGACCTACTTCCTACACGACCTACACACATATATTTTTTAAATTCACAAAAACATTATTCAATTTAAGCACAACCACAAATATTAATTTAAAGACCCAATACACTTACATCAAATTGTTACCAGCTGCTTCATTAGAATCCATTTTTTCACACACTATTTCACTATGTAGCTGATTTTTGGACCTCTCTTAGTAAATTAGAATAACAAAATTATAATAACCAACCACATAGGTAGGAATTTACTCGGAGTGCTGTTATCAGTACCACGGATATAAATAATATCGGCATCATCGGCATTGCCTCGGAATGACTGATAGATAAGAAAGTTTAGGTTCACCCGAACGAATCGTGATGTAAGTATCTTTTTATCAAATTCACATCGAGGACGGTGATCTATAGTAATAATGGTTTTGTTTGCTTGTCTCTTTAATAACAAATGCACAAGGTAAGCGGTAAGCCCATCGCCTCTTTATAATGTTGGATGTATGATGCTACTATGTACGAGACTCATGATGACTCATGATGAGCGTATTTATGTTTTTAATAATATTCTGCAATTCTGCGCTACTGATAAGATGTCATTATCATAATCATCAACATCAACATCATCATCAATAAGTAAGTCTGACGATAAGATCGAAGATGAAAGTATAATTTACCCTAATTAACATGATGGTATAATTTAATATATTTTATCCCAAGCAAACTGAAAACACAGTAGGTAAGTACTTTAGGAATTTAACCCTAAACTAAACCTCTAGGTGTTTAAGACAGGTGATCTTACCACTGTACCACAGAGGCGGTTAAAAATCTATTCTCTTTTTACTGTTCTTTTTAACTCAATAACTACTGAACCTAGGTATTTAGTCTTGACTTGAGTTTTAATTCGTTAATTTCTTAGTTTTAACATGTTTATAGTTATTTAGTTGTGTAATCAAATCTTAGATAAATGAAAATGAAGTGTTGTTTGTTAGTATAACCGCATTACTAATTAAAAACGACTGGACCGTTTTATCAAATTGTATCAAAAGGTTTTGTAAGTTGAAATTAGGTTCCTAAAATACATAGAAATGTTTACCGGAATATTTTAGAACTCAAAGAACCATAGAGTATATCGGTCATATAGGAGCGGTGTTCTGGCGGACTAAGTCACGGGGAGCCGCTAGTATAGTACATACAAGAATTGAAGTTAATTGTTTCTTAATAACACATAAAGTATAACACGTTAAGAAATGCGTATGAGACCTAATTCATTACCGCATCTGACGAACTCAAACGACGTAGCTCATTATCGTAAAGCCTCATGCATGGGCTGTATGATCGTTCATAATATCATCGGCCTAAAAACGTCCCACTTCCGAGCACAGGCCTTCCCACATGGACATCATCACATGGAGAAGTGTGATTGATTATTATAATAAAAAGAAGTAACTGTCTGATTGCTGGCCTGCTGCTGGGGTAAACACCGGAGATTCATTAAGTTATTTCTTTAGATTTTCTAGCCGATTGTAGATTGTCCAACCCAGGACCCTGCGACAAGTGAGACGACTAGGGTTTTTAGCAGGTAAGTATGCGCCCCTTTCTGAATCTCTGTTCGTTGTCGAGGAGGCCCTCGAACCTAGACTCACAGACGGGTAGACGGGACCCCAAAGAGAAGAGCCCGCCTTTTATGTAAGTCTTAGATAGGACCTTTACACTCATAACCTTATTGGACCTTATTTCTAAATGGGGCTCCGATAATCTGGTGGAGTTCAATGCCAAGAAAACACAGGTGTGCGCGTTCACAGCGAAAAAGTCGCCATTCCTTCCCCTTCCCTCTCTTCAGGGTACATCTCTAGGCCTGCAGAGCAGTATTAACATGCTCGGTATGAATATCCGCTGCGATCTGAACCAAAAGGACTACATCGAAAGCGTGATTAAAAATGCCTCACGTAAACTCGGTGTCCTGAACAAGGTGCGGCGATTCTTCACGCCTGATCAGTTGTGTCTAATATACAAGACACAGGTGCGGTCTTGCGTGGAGTATTGCTCTCACCTTTGGGACGGCTCCGCAAAGTACCTTCTCGATGCTTTGGACAGAGCGCCGCGCTGTGCGCATTATCGGCAATGCGGAGGTCACTAAAACTCTCGAGCCTTTGCAATTGCGTAGAGATATTGCGTCACTCAGCGTCTTTTACCGTTTATACCATGGCGAGTGCTCTGAAGAACTCTTTGACCTCATCCCTCCTTCTCCCTTCCTTCATAGGAGTACGCGTGCTGCTCTCCGGAGTCACCAATTTACAGTCTCTAACATTCCATCACGCACAAAGAAATTTGGTGACTCGGTTCTTTGTCGCACTTCCAAAAGATGGAATAGTCTACCAGCACACGTATTCCCTCCTACCTATGACATAGGGTCCTTCAAACGAGGCGTGAAGAAGCACTTTGTGGGCCGGCAGAGTGAGGGTGACTGATGCTACGTCTCTTACGCTGCACCAGTTGTCCTCGCGCCTGGACTTCATTTCCACTTAACATCAGGTGGAGTGGGGTCATTTGCCGGGCTTATTATAAAAAAAAAAAAAAAAAAAATCACCCGTGCCACCCCGGGCGCCGTGGTTACTCGATAAGTAATGTATGTAATGAGTTTCCATAAATATTTCTTCTTCTTAGTTTTGTGGCGTTTTCTTAATAGATTTCGCCTACAAGTAGTCCGCTTAGGATTTTTGCTTTTGTACCGGAATGTTAGAATGGAATAAAAATGGAGTCTCCACACGTGTTGTTACGAGAAACTTCAAAAATGTAAAATCTAAAGCAATTTCTTCACAGTACATGATAGTACCAAGTTGCTTTGATAGGTTCACTGTGCAAAAAATAAAACAATAGAAGAAAAACAATTGATTCCTGGGACAAGGAAGGGATTAAAAAGTTTTAACGATTCATAAAACATTTTGTGTAATTAAACTGTTTTTAAAATGGCTTGGAGACTCAGACCAAACCAATATACTTATGTATAAGCACCTTGCGTATTATACAGCCATTCTGCGACTAGCAACCTGAATATTAGTAACGAAACGCGCTTCTGACACTGTTTGTAGTTGACACGTTTTAGTCTGTCTGTCAGTGTCAAACTACGTCAACAACAACAAGTAAAAAAAAACATTTCAGTTTCCATTTCTAGCAAGTTTCTTGTGGTGTTTTAGTGGAGAATTCTCTCGATTATATTGTAACGTCTCTATAATTAAATTGTCTTAAAATATGGACGTGAGTATTTCCTCAGAAATAATTACTTAAGTACCGATTTGAGCGAGACTTAATTTTAGTAAATTTTTATTCAATCTTTCTTTTAGGAAAGCAACATTCCTATTGATATAAACATAGGGAAGCTACAGGATTGGCTAGTGAGTCGTCGCCATGTGAATAAAGAATGGCAGAAAAACATTATAGCTGTGAGGGAGAAAATAAACAATGCCATTCAAGACATGCCAGCCCACGACGACATAGCCTCTCTGCTTTCTGGAAGTTATATTAACTACTTTCACTGCTCGAAAATTATTGATATTCTCAAAGAGACCGAAGCTGACACTAAAAACCTCTTCGGAAGATATGGCTCTAAAAGAATGAAAGACTGGCAAGATGTAACTAAGAGTTATGAAAAAGACAACTTGTATTTAGCTGAGGCTGCGCAAATGTTAGTCAGAAACATTAATTATGAAATACCTGGGCTGAAGAAGCAAATCGTAAAAGAGGAACAGATGCAAACTGTAAGACAATATAATATTTATTTAATGAAAACAAGCCCATTGCTTATTGCAGAAATTCTATTCTATTGCTATGATTTTGTATTGATTAGGATTTTATTCGATGACTTTGATGTCTTAACACTTATAAAAATGCTCCGTTTTTGTTTAAGGAATATGAAAAAAAACATACTGACTATCTCAAGAATGAGGCGTCATGTAAATCTGAATTTTTAAACCAATGCAAACAGCTTGGTATCCAAGGAGAGAAAATCAAGAGAGAATTGGTTGACAGGTTGCAGGAACTACCAGATATTTATGATAAGGTTTGTGATAAAGACTAATTATGGGATGTATTATGGTTTTTAAAAGGTGTTATTATTGGGCAATAAATATTTGACATTTTGTAATTGTTATTGGTGCATGGTCTGACACCATCTGTATGTATCTGTCCATGAGCATGGGCTTAAGCTTCTGTTTAAGCAGAGCGTGGGTTTAAGCCTCAGTTTAAGCAGAGCATGGGTTTAAGCTCAGCGTGGGTTTAAGCTTCGGTTTAAGATGAGTGTGGGTTTAAGCCTCGGTTTAAGCTGAGCTTGGACCTATTTGGCATTGTTTTTGTTTGTATGTTGTACTTTTATGAAACAGAAACTTTTATTCATTCAGTTGGTTAATAAGAAAGCTGAAGATATGGCTTAGTTGAATGCGTTGAGACAGGCTTACTTCTGGCATTGGCTTATATGGGCGCATGCAACTAACGCATGCAAAGCATGCAACTAACGGACTAAAGACTGCACATGCATCCAACAGCTTAGAGCGACGATGGGCTCACCACCTGTAACGCTGAGCATTCACATGTGCAGTTGGTATTTGGTGAAAAGTGACTATGGTAGAGGACTGCTTTTGCGGTCCTCATTGTCTAGTCTCTGACTAACCCTTCGGGGAATGGTAGTCATGAATATATGCCTATGTATCAGTTTTCGCCCGTTGGCGCTAGTGAGCGGACGCACCAGGTGCTCACGCACATATCTTGTGCTACAATGTCATCTACATTGAAGTGTTCGACGTGTAATATCGTGATTTGTGAACTTCTTGCCTTTATCCAAAATAAGCAAGATGTCATGGATGAAAAGTCGCTAGTTACTTTGTGCATATCGAGCTTCTCGGATGAAGATATTGATAACGCCAAGTCGCTGTTATTTGCTGCTGTATCTCAGCGCAAAATCAAAAGAAGGAAGATGAAAGCGTATCGTGACCTATATGATGTCATTGCTGTATTTAAGGAGTCAAATCCGGATGATCTGCCTGTGTATGTTGCTAGAGAGTTGCAAAAACTTCCACCGGTAACCTTTGACCATATAGACGCGACGAGATTGCTACAGGATATCATTATCCTTAAGAGTCAAATACATAAAATGCAGGATACTCTTGTCACGCAGCAACAACTTCAAGATGTTAAAGCCGAAATGATGAACTTAAAACATGCGTCCGTTATTAGCGGGCCTGATCATTTCGTTAAACAAAAAAGAGGGGGTGGATGTCAAATTAGTTATTGTATGGACAGCGGACCATTTGGCCTACCACACATACCAGAAACACAACAACAATCCGATGTCGTAACAAAAATGCCTTCTCCACCTCGCTCGCACTCAGGCGTAGTGCTCGAATCCTCTCACGCGAACGTCAAGGACAACCCCAAGACTCCGTTACGTGAAATAAACAAAGCTACCGTTACAGCAACTAACAAAGAATTGCAATCGTCAACGCCGGTTTCTATTCAATCTCAAACCATAGCAAAAATAGTATCCGCGGAAGGAGAATGGGCAAAAGAAAAGCTTACAGAGAAATGGATTAGCGTGCAACGTAAACGAACGAGGAACCGTTTTGCTAGTGTCCAGGGCAAAGCCACCACAAACCCAATGGAAAAGTTTAAGGCAGCAGACATCAAAATACCTTTGTTTATAAACAATGTTGACAAAAACACTACAGAGGCGGACATTACCGAATACATTTGCAACAAAATGCAAGTTAATGTACAGCTGAGAAAAGTGAATACAAAACAACCTAAACAATATAACGCCTACATTGTTTATGTACCCAAAAATAAACTGCCCTTATTTTTAAACGACACTTTGTGGCCTGAAGGGGTAGCTTTTCGTCGTTTTATTAAGTTCGACAAGAGTCATCATGATTATAAAAATGATGTGTTGGAAAATACTAAAACCTAATTAATGGATAGTTGCTACACAAAATTAATTACTTTTAACTGCAGATCACTGATACGGTCTATAGACTGTAATCGGTCATTATGTAAGACATGGGTGTGTAATGTTTGATATAAATACTTATGATCTAACATTCATTTAATATAATTTCATTTCATATAATTTCATTTGATATAACAACTGACTTGATATTATAAACATTTAATATAATTTTAGAATCTATAATGTCCATATGATATAATAAACATTTGATATAATAATCTAATGGTATAAAACATTATTCATATAATACTCTGACCCAAAGGGCGCCATCCAAGAAAGCAAGCAAGCAGCATGCGAGCAAGCATGCAGCATGCTAGCAATCATGCAGCATGCAAGCAAGCATGCAGCGTGCAAGCAAGCATGCAGCGTGCAAGCAAGCATGCAGCGTGCAAGCATGCAGCATGCAAGCACGCATGCAGCGTGCAAGCATGCAGCATGCAAGCAAGCACGCAGCATGCAAGCAAGCATGCAGCAGGCATGGTTTCTTTCACGGCTTCGGCGCTGCGGGGCTCTGGCGGTCCCACGCGACCTTATCGTCGCAGATGGCTTACGCTCACCACCGTAGCTTCGGCTTGCTGGCCGGCTGTGCCGGCCAGCCTCAGCCACGGCGTTGAGCGTTACAGCCACCTGCTCCTCAGCTCGCGGGCCGCCTCGCCCCTCCGCGCCTACGCGGGCTTAAATTACACTCTAGCGTAGGGCAGACAAGTCTACGTGGAGTCGGTTTTGCCGCGATTCGTTTCTGTCACTGACTTTTGTGGCACAACCCTACCAAAACACAATGTATTAACTTTTAAAGAATTTTTTTAAATCAATTTGTAAAAGTATATCTAATGAAGTTATAGAATATGTTATTATACCAATATAGCTTTATAGAAAAAGTTGTTATAGAATATGAGTATTATATCAAATGACTAGTAACGTAATGTTGTTATGGGAAGTGTATATAGATCAAGTAAAAATTATATCCAATGAACGTTATGTCCTTTGTAATTAGTTCATATGTCATTATATGAAATGATACGCACCCGTTAGACATCTGACTTGATTGCACTACAAGAGACTTGTCTACTGCCACATGATATCCCACTTCTGGGCACTGTTGATCAAGATTTCGATTATACTGGGAAGTCAGCCGTTGATACCTCGACGGGCGTACTGCGTGGTCGTCCCTACGGCGGAGTCGCGATACTGTGGCGTAAAAGTGCTTTTCCTTCCGTTACCGCGGTAAATTGTGCTAGTGATCGTCTCATTGCAATTAAGGTAACGACGGCGCAGTGTTCGTTTCTAGTTTTTTCTGTGTACATGCCTACCGATAAGCTGACGAACTTGGTGGAATTCACACATTGTTTGGGTGAGTTAAATGCGATTATTGACAGTTATGATGTAGAATATGCGTATGTTCTTGGTGACTTTAATGCTCATCCTGGTAGGCGGTTTGGTGACGAACTATATAATTTTTGTCAAGGCCAGAACTGGATTTGTATTGACTCTGATATACTGGGTATAGACTCGGGATCATACACTTATGTGAGTGACAGCCACGGTACTGTTAGCTGGCTTGACCATTGTTTGGTAACCCAGGGTACTAGGCACACGGTGATGAGCGCATCTATTAATTATAATATGTTTTGGTCTGATCACTTTCCGCTGGAAGTGGTATGTAATCTCAGTGTATTGCGGTCAAAAACTGTATACTCTAATGTTAGTATTAATCATACATTATGGGGAGAACGGGATGCATCTCAAATATCGTTATACACTGAATATTGTAATAATAAATTAAAGAATATTGATTTCCCTGAAGTGTTTGCAGGGTGTGCAGATAATAAGTGTGACGGCGCGTCTATAAAATACCACCGATTGGATCGAGAGTGAACGATTAATCGAGTCACTCTAGCGGAGCGTCGTATCTATGGTAGCGGGGCGGCCATGTTGGAACGTCACTTTTCAACGAGCAGCGGCCCGCGCCCCAAGTCCTTGACGAATCGCTACCGATCTATACCATCCGATTGATTTATAGTGTATTAATTACTTCAAATTAACCTCATTATTATAATAGTGTGATTAGTATCTTTATTTTTAAGATTATGCAATAAATGATAATTATTATAGTTTTCAGTCTACCGGCCTATATTTTATAACTTCCTCGCCCGCATACTCACGTCCTTACTATGGATTGCACCGATAGAGGATCGCGTACGCCTTCATCAGAAGTGGGATCGAATGGGCAAAATAATGAGGAAAATCAACCCGCTGAAACAATGGCTGCTGAAACCAGTGCTGCTAGAATATTGGGAAGCATGGAAGCACTTTTATCTCGTGTTTTAGCTGTGCCTCAGATGTCAACCGTGAGTACTAATTCAACACAATTAATACAATTTAACCCCGACGACCCAGACGCTGATATAGAGGGCTGGTGTAATGTGACAGAAGTCATCGTACAGAATAAACACCTGGATGGAGTTGATTTGCTCTTAGCATTATCGAGTGCCTTGAAAGGTCGTGCAGCCACATGCCTTACTAAAATAAATCTCAATGAATTATCATGGGCCCTGATCAAGCAAACTTTACTAGCCAGATTCTCGAAACCGAGGCTCTTTCAAGATTATTTCGATGAAATTATAAGATTCCAGATAGGATTGAAAGAAACAGCCTCTGAATCTGCTCTTCGATTATGGAATCTCATTGAGAGTATACCGAAAACTGTGATGCCTGAAGAAGTAATTACCGGGTTTGTTATTTCGGTATTGTGTTCAAAGGATAATATGTTACGTCGCGAATTGAACGCTCACACGATTGCTACTAGATCACATTTATTTCGCATACTCGGTGGTGTATCCCTGAAACGACGCATGGATGTTGTCGAAACTCAAGAACCAGAATCAAAGCGACAGCGTATGACTGAAAAATTCATAGGTAGATGTCATTACTGCGGAATACCAGGACATCGGTTGTCGGATTGCAGAAAGCGTCGTGACGATTTTGGTACTACGAGACAAGATACTTCGAACTCAACCCGTGCTCAGGAGAAACCTACATCGGTGACGTGCTACGCTTGCAATAAACCTGGTCACGTTGTAACTGCCTGCCCCGATAGGAGGAACAACGGGGGAGCTACGGTCAAGGAAGTCAACCAATGTGGACATCGCCCATCTAGGGGTACTTTGGAAACATCTTCCGGTGAGTCAGTCTCCTTTTTGTTTGACAGTGGATCATCATGCTCTCTTTTGAAAGAAGCCATTTCAGACAAGTTCCCGGGTACTGTGCATAAGAATCTTGTTTGTCTTAGTGGTATTGGCGGTGATAATAATAACGTTCATAGTACGACCCAAATTGAGAACGCGATTAAAATCGGCGAACTTACGGCTACCTTACTTTTACATGTAGTGCCTGATTGTGCCATTTCCGATCCTGTAATTATTGGACGAGATATCTTAGATAACGGCGTTTCTGTAAAGATTGATAATGATAGCCTTGTTTTCTACTCTAAACAACAATCTCAATTTTGCGACTTGATCTCAAATAAAACAGATTTTACCGAAATTGACACAGACTTACAGGGAGAAGATAGGAATTTGTTAATATCCATATTAGGTAAATATGCGGATAATTTTATTCAAGGTATTCCCACTCGCCGTGTTACAACTGGGGAACTAGAAATTAATTTGTTAGATTCACACAAAACGGTGCAAAGGTGTCCCTACAGACTCGCACCAGTAGAAAAACAGGTAGTTAGGGAAAAAGTCCAAACACTATTAGATGCGGGAGTAATCCGGGAAAGTACCTCCCCCTTTGCTAGCCCGATATTACTGGTGAAGAAAAAGGACAATTCCGATAGGATGTGTGTAGATTTCAGGGAGCTTAATTCTAACACGCGACCTGAACACTATCCTCTGCCTCGTATCGAAGAACAAATTGATCAACTCACGGGGGCAAATTATTTTTCCTCTTTAGACATGGCATCTGGCTTTCACCAGATCCCCGTACACCCTGACTCCATAGAGAAGACAGCTTTTGTAACGCCAGAAGGGCAGTACGAATATTTAGCAATGCCTTTCGGACTTCGAAATGCTCCTTCCGTTTACCAGAGGAGCATTACTAAGGCTCTAAGTCGTCTGTCCGCAAAACCACTAATATACATGGATGATGTTCTGGCTTATTCTTCTGATGTTTCTGGGGGTTTGAAGCGTTTAGACGAGGTTTTAGGTGCTTTAGCAGAAGCAGGGTTTTCATTTAATCTAGGAAAATGTAAATTTATGAAACAGAGGATTGATTATTTAGGATACACTCTTCAGTACGGTGAGGTTCGACCAAATTCGAGAAAAATCCAAGCTTTAATAGATTCCCCACAACCTAAATCAGCTACACAAGTCCGACAATTTCTTGGATTGGCCTCATATTTTCGGAAATTTATACCTCGCTTCACTCGTATAGTCGGACCACTGTACCCCCTAACCAAACTAAAAGGAGCCATAAAATGGTCTGAAAATCACGAACAGATACGTAATGAAATAATACGTATCCTAACCTCTGAACCAGTTTTAACGATTTTCGACCCCGAGTTGCCCGTCGAGTTGCACACAGATGCAAGTTCTGAAGGTTATGGAGCAATTTTAATACAGAAGAAAAACGGTTTGCCCCACGTTGTTGCATATTTTAGCCGGCGTACGTCTGAGGTGGAATCTCGTTACCACTCATACGAGCTGGAAACATTAGCAGTCGTACGAGCAGTAGAGCATTTTCGCCACTACTTGTACGGTCGACGCTTTACTGTATTCACGGATTGCAATTCGCTCAAAGCCTCAAAGTCCAAAACTGACCTTACACCACGTGTACATCGCTGGTGGGCCTATCTGCAAGCGTTCGATTTCGATATTGTTTACCGTGAAGGAAAAGGAATGGAACATGCAGATTACTTGTCGCGTAACCCTCTACCAGATTCTGACACTGTTGCGAGTACGTCCACCAGAAATGTCCGAACTAAGGAAGTCCAATACGTTGAACTCCACCAAGGTTGGCTTAGCGTTGAGCAAAAGCGTGACAGCGAGATACAGGACCTTATTTCTAAATGCAATAATAATGGTTTCCCTGATACTGTTGCTGGAACCTATGATGTTAGAGATGGTATATTATATAGGAAAGTTTCGCGAAACAAAACTACTTCATGGCTACCAGTAGTGCCACGTTCCCTTATATGGACTCTAATAAATCATATTCATAATGAAATTCAACATTTAGGTAAAGATAAAACTTTGGACAAGCTTTATGAGCAGTATTGGTTTCCCGAAATGTCTAAATGTGTTCGTAAATTCATTGACTCCTGTATCGTATGCAAAGCTTCAAAGGGACCATCTGGTGCGCAACCCATTCAGCTTCATCCGATTCCTAAAGTTCCAGTGCCATGGCACACTATACATATTGATTTTTCGGGAAAACTTAGTGGGAAAAGCGACCAAAAAGAATATTGCTCCGTAATTATTGATGCTTTTACTAAGTATGTTATTCTAGAACATACTTCTTCCCTCGACGCAAATAGTGCTGTGCAAGCACTACAGAAGGCCGTGTGCCTATTTGGAGCTCCCAAACGTGTCATCGCTGACCAAGGACGGTGCTACATTAGTACTGACTTTAAAAACTTTTGTGCAGAGCATAAAATAAACCTCCACTTTATTGCGACTGGGTCAAGCAGAGCAAATGGTCAAGTGGAACGCGTTATGCGAACACTCAAAAGTTTACTAACTATTGTGGAGAATGATCCTAATAAGACGTGGCGAGAGGAATAAGGTAAAATACAGCTTGCTATTAATAGTACTAAATCGACTGTGACTAAATATTCACCAACAGAGCTTATGTTCGGGATTCGCGCACAATCACTAGGTATATCGAAATTAAATCCAGATGGTTTAGATCAGCAAAATCGTCTAGATCTTGATGTTATTAGAGAAGATGCGTCAACTAATATTCAAAAGGCGGCTGCATCAGAAGTAGAGAGATTTAATCGGGGACGCGCATCAATAAAACCATTTTCAAAAGGGGATTTTGTCTTTATAAAAAATAGTGAACGCAACCAAACCAAATTAGACAGAAAATTTAAGGGACCCTTTGTTATAATTGCGGTATTGGATAATGATCGTTACGAACTTAAAAGTCTAGGTGGTTCACATCGCGTTTATAAGTATGCCCACGAGAACTTACGCACAGTACCCCAAGGTCATGAGGGTTTAGTGGAAATAGCTAGTAGTTTATTAAATGCCGAAGAGGCCGAGACGGCGCCAGATGATCCGGAAGATATACTCGAGGATACAAATCGCGATAATAGACTGAGTATTTGTGACGACTTGACCGTATGCTCGGACGCTGTTTCCACTGAATCCCGCACTTTAACGGCAGGTTCCGATACTTTAAGCGTACACTCTGATCCAGAGACTTTGGATGTCGAATATGAAGTCGAAGTTCATACTGAGCAAGATAATTCGTGATTTCTAGGTATGTTATGTTCCTTATTGTCTACTTAAAAGTTACCTGCATATTTCTTCTTGTCGTAATGTCTATCCTGGTCACTTGGACGCTGACATCCGAGCCATACCCTGCGGGGTTGGTTGAAGGGATTCAATGGTCCAGGACCAGATGAGTTAAATGGTCTATCCTGGTCTCTTGGACGCTGACATCCGGGCCATACCCTGCGGGGTTGGTTGAAGGGATTCAATGGTCCAGGACCAGATGAGTTAAAGGGTCTATCCTGGTCACTTGGACGCTGACATCCGGGCCATACCCTGCGGGGTTGGTTGAAAGGATTCAATGGTCAGGACTAGAGGTACAAGTATTGTGAGGTATATACGAGTATAATGCTGAGGATGATGATGAGTTTCTGTAAATTTAATGTTCAGGATAGACGAGCGGACGAATCGGTGATTGAAAGTGTTTATTGCAGGTATTCATGAAGATACGCGCCCGTGGACGGTCGCACGTCAGTCTGGCCGTGACGGCGCGTCTATAAAATACCACCGATTGGATCGAGAGTGAACGATTAATCGAGTCACTCTAGCGGAGCGTCGTATCTATGGTAGCGGGGCGGCCATGTTGGATCGTCACTTTTCAACGAGCAGCGGCCTGCGCACCAAGTCCTCGACGAATCGCTACCGATCTATACCATCCGATTGATTTATAGTGTATTAATTACTTCAAATTAACCTCATTATTATAATAGTGTGATTAGTATCTTTATTTTTAAGATTATGCAATAAATGATAATTATTATAGTTTTCAGTCTACCGGCCTATATTTTATAACTTCCTCGCCCGCATACTCACGTCCTTACTATGGATTGCACCGATAGAGGATCGCGTACGCCTTCAAGTGTATTAATTATAATCATAGAAAATATTTGGATGAAATGTATAATCAAATTGTAAATGTGTTTAATGATGCTTCTGTTTATAGTTCTGTAAAGAAGCATTGCAATAATAAAAATAAATATGTATGCGGTTGGAATAAGTATGTAAGGGCTGCGCATAGTGAGGCTCGTATGTGGTTTAACTGTTGGGTGTTATATAACAAACCTCGAGGTGGGTATGTATATAAGATGATGTGTGAGTCTAGAAACATTTTTAAGTCTAAGTTAAAATGGTGTCAAACAAATAAGCAGCAAATAAAGATGAACATTCTGGCTATGCATCATTCTAATAAGGAGTTTTCTAGTTTTTGGAAACATACAAAGAAGCTTAATCCCAAGCCAACCATACCGGTTAGTGTTGATGGGTTGAATGAACCCTTACAAATAGCTGAAATGTTCAAGGATCATTTTAAGGTTCAGTCACCGTTAGGGTCAACTGGGATTGACGGTGCTCAGCAGAACGATATCCTTGGTAGTTCTGATGAGCGCGGTCCTTGTAAAAAGTCTGTTGTGATTAAGGCAGAGGATGTTCGTTTGGTCTTAGGAAAAATGACACGAGGCAAATCACCGGGTCACGATCACTTAAGTATTGAACATCTGCTATATGCTGGTGCCCACCTGCCTCGAGTCCTAGCCTTATTCTATTCCCTTTGCTTGAGTCATGAATACTTACCAGATAGCGTTTTGAAAACTCTAGTTGTACCTATTGTTAAAAATAAAACTGGCAATACTGGCGATAAAACCAACTACAGGCCAATATCTTTGGCGACCATATTGGCAAAAGTACTGGACAGGCTGCTTGATCAGCAGCTGGCTAAACATATCAAGCTTCATGATGCTTAATTCGGCTTTAGACCTGGTCTATCTACTGAAGCTGCAGTCCTATGCCTCAAGCAGACTGTGCAGTACTATACCACAAGAAACACACCTGTATACGCAGTGTTCCTGGATTTGTGACCATGACCATTCATGACCTTGTTCAGTACGATGTTCTTTGGAGGAAGCTCTATGATCACACTGATTTGCCTCATGATTATATTGCTATTCTACAATATTGGTATGCGAAACCGCGTAACTATGTAAAATGGTCGGGAGAGCTCTCGAGCATGTACAGCGTGGAATGTGGAGTGAGACAAGGGGGAATCAGCTCACCAACCCATTTCAATCTGTACATGAACGAGCTGATCGATGAGCTCAGCAGTGCTGGAGTTGGTTGTTCTGTTGACGGTACCTTTGTTAACAACATAAGTTACGCCGACGACATGGGACTGCTGTGCCCATCGATCAGTGCTCTCAATAAACTACTTGGTATCTGTGAGCGGTACGCGGTGGCACACGGTCTCAGGTACAATTCTGATAAAACTGAGTTGCTAGTTTTTAAATCAAACAACAAGTCTTATCAAGTTCCACCTGTTAAACTCAATGGCACTCCATTAAAACAAGTACAGAGTTTTAAATACCTGGGACATTGGGTCACTGGGTCACTTAAGGATGACCGCGATATAGAAAGGGAGCGCAGGGCTTTGTGCGTAAGGGCTAATATGCTCTCCCGCAGGTTTGCACGGTGCACAAAAAATGTAAAAATTACTCTTTTCAAAGCTTATTGTCACTCACTATACACGTGCAGCCTGTGGATGAATTATACCCAAGGAGCGTACGTGGCCCTGCGCACTCAATATAACAATGCATTCAGGGGGCTGATGGGGCTGCCCCGACATTGCAGTGCATCAGGGATGCTAGCAGCAGCTGAAGTTGATAGCCTTTCAGCTATCATTAGAAAGCGCATCGCGTCGCTGATGCATCGGGTGCGGGGTAGCACCAACAGCCTCCTAAGGACAGTCGCGACGAGACTGGACGTAGACAGTACTATCATGCAGCACTGGACCCGCGTCCACCTCGTCAAAGACACCAAAATTAATTATATTCACTTTGAAACAACAATAATGCACTAACATAGGTTTTTAAGATAAATATTGTCACTAACACTATGGACCCAGGTCTGAAATAAATGATTTTTAATTAATTTATTTTATTTATTATGATAATGATGAATACTTTCAATTAAAGTCTTAAAGTCAGCAACATGCAACTTAAACACAATATATTTTGCTGCTAAGCAACAAGAAAAATATTCTATTTGTTATTAGAAATAAAAAATTAATTTTTTTTTTATTTCCAGATTGGCCAATCACTCAAACCTCTCCTCCCGGGCATTGAACTATACTCAGCATTCACAAAGTACGTGCTCGGTGAAAGGGCCACCGAAGTGTTGCCGTTGTTGCAATATGTGGTTGAAAACGGCAACACCACGGTTTATGAGTGGAGCTACGGGGAACCACCGTTAAGTGTGGAACCTGATCCTATTCATATTGAGTTTGACGATGAGGAGCAGGCAGCTGGTGACCAGGTTGGTGGTTGATTGTCATGATCCAAATTGTCTTTCCAATTTACACTTGTTGATGAATCTTTAAAAAATATTTAGAATAGGAAACGCACCTAATAAAAAGACAAAGATATCCTACATGTAAATTAATCTTTATAACATACAAGCGGCCGCTCGCGGTTTCACCCGCGTGGTTCCCGTTTTCCGTGGGAATATCGAGATAAAAAGTATCCTATGTGTTAATCCAGGTTATAAACTATCTGTATGCCGAATTTCATCCAAATCCATTCAGTAATTTTTACGTGAAAGTGTAACAAACATCCATCCATACGTTCCCGTGGGAATATCGCGATAAAAAGTATCCTATGTGTCAATCCAGGTTATAAACTATCTGTATGCCGAATTTCATCCAAATACATTCAGTAGTTTTTACGTGAAAGAGTATCAAATATCCATACATTCTTACAAACTTTCGCGTTTATAATATTAGTAGGATTTAGCATGGGTAACCTACCTTTTTATTAAAAGACAAAGATAAAAAAAACCATTATTATGTACTGAATGAATTACAATATCTAAAGTTATTAAACTATTATTACCAAGTGAATTACAATAACTTAAAACTAGTTAACTAAAATAATGTCTACACCAATAACCTCAGTTTGTCATTACATCAGAAATAGGCTTCCTTCCAGACTTTCCATTTTTTAAAAAATTATATTATTTATCTGATATTTAAATATTGTTCTTATCTTATCCATAGATTGACTTCGGCGATGCAGCTATTGACTTTGGTGCCATAGACACGGCAGCTCCGCAAGATTTCGGTGACGGCGACGCCGCTGGCGAAATCGATTGGGGCAACATAGACAATGTTGCTGCAGGAGACATTGTGAGTTTTTCATCACGCGAATGTTACCTTTCTGTTTGATCTTTTTTGCGGTCTTAAGAAGTAGCTTTTAACTGACGATGGTCAAGTCCAGTCCTATGTTTGATATTGTTACAACTATTTACGTCTCAAACACTCTTTGCCGGATTTTATTTGTCTTAGTCATAACAAAGTAACTAAATAGCCTTTTTCCATTTTCGGGTTTAAGAGTGCAGTGGGTATAATTTTTTTTTCAATTTATGAATCCTTAATTCCTTAATTGAGGAGCTCGATGGCGCAGCGGCTAGCGCGTTCGGCTTACGATCTTGACCGTTAAGCAACTTTCGTAATGCCAGGTCGCTGGATGGGTGACCAAATTAAAAACATCTCGAGCTCCTCCGTGCTTCGGAAGGCACGTGAAGCCGTTGGTCCCGGTTGTTGTCGTAAGATGGCAGTCGTTAAAACCCACCAACCCGCATTGGGCCAGCGTGGTGGGTTCTGGCCCCACGTGCTATTGTCCACGTGGGAGGCCTGTGCCCAGCAGTGGGACGTTTGTAGGCTGATGATGATGAATTCACTGCTTTAGGCATTGTTCACTCAGTGTGAACGTGGACTCAGTCTGCAGTATGCGTTCTCACCAAGCCGACAATACGCTATAGCGTACAATTCGTTACTTTACGTGTCGAACATCTCGAGATACACGTCTGTACTCATTGAAGTTTCTCGAATGTATTGCGCTCGCGGCGCAGCAATCTAATACGTGCTAATACGCTGATTACGTTCGGCTACGTAACCAATCCGCGTCCGCCGTGCATAGACGCGTAGTTAAAAAATCGGCCACCGAGAGTCAGCGTCAACGCACTACGTTATAGCGAATAGTCCGTTCGGTGTGAACGAGAAGTTAAATATACATGGAAAAAAGATAAACTGCGTAACGCGCGCTCACAGTTCGCGGCGGACAATCCGTTTGGTGTGAACAATGCCCTAGTCTTAATTGCCTAGTCTGTGATAAATATAAATAAATAAACTTTCCTACACTCACACCAATTATCTAGCCCAAGAGAAGCTTCGTTATGAAACTCGTTAAATGGTTACTAGACAACGGATAAACGTACTTAAAATACATACTTATTATACATAGAAAACAACCAGACCCGAGACAATTTAGAAAACCAATAATTTCTAAATTGACCCGACCGGGGATCGAACCCGGGACCTCAGAGATGGCGACACCATGAAAGCCGGTGTACAAACCACTCGACCAAAGAGGTCGACAAATTTGAGGATAATAGTCGTGATTATATGTATGATGTAACTGTTGTCCAGGATTTGTCCGTGGACATAGCTGCGGTGTCCCTGGACGAGTCCGGGATCGTGGTGGAGGAGCAGGGCGTGGGCGGCGGCGTGGCGCGCGGCAAGGACGCCCTCACGCTGTTGGACAACCCGTCTACCAGGAACCAGATCATCGACCAGCTGGTGGAGGTGGGTGAAGGTTCCAGAAGCTTCTCGTAAAAACCTCAGTTAAATTAGGAGTTTATCTATCTTAATAAATGAAAATCAAATGCGACTAATGTATATTCGCGCATACTGCAGAACGGCTTTATTATTTGCCTATTTCTTTTTTGTTGTGTTTTCTCGAATTGTCGATGACGTGGTTATTTCAGGTCGGCTCGATCCCCTGGCTCTACGGAGAGACGTCTTTTGTATAATGTACCGCATTTATCATAGGGAATGTTCTGAGGAATTGTTCGGCTTGATCCCTGCCGCTGATTTCCTTCACCGCACTCTCAGAATAAGTTATTATTCTGAGACCGCACTACACGCAATCGACTGTCATTCCATCCACATCACCTTGATGGATGGCGGTCTACTACTGTGCGTTTTTCACGAAATTTCTTGCCTCGAACTACAGTGTTGTGGAACCCGCTCTCGGCGACGGTATTTCCAGATCGTTACGACTTAGAGATCTTCAAGAAACGAGCCTATTCCTTCCTTAAAGGCCGGCAACGCGTCTGCGATTCCTCTGGTTTTGCGGGTGTCCATGGGCGGCGGTGATTACTTTCCATCAGGTGACCCGCTTGCTCATTTGCACCCTTATTTTATATAAAATAAAATTGTCAAGACAAGGTTTTAAGATTTTTTTTAAATCGTCACGGTTAACGGACTGTTCACGTGGACGTAGACGCCGGCGAGCAGTTTAAAATAAAAACTAGTTGTGTCTAAAGTTTCAAGGTATTATAGTAACACGTCTAAATAGTCTATCTCAGTCTCTTCTCTTTTCTCCAGCTGGAGTCGTTCCTCAAAATGCGCCTGTACGAAACCAACACGTCAGACAGCCAGAGCTTCTCCCTCATCCAGCAGTTGCCCACCGAGAGCTCGTCCGCGCTGGTGGCCATGCTTGCTGCGGTGCAGGTGGCAGCTGCCAAACTCACCGCGCCGGAGAACAATCACCTGCATAATGTCAAGCATTCGCCCAGGTATTTTTTTGTAAAAAGTTATCTCATGGCCGCCTATAGCTTTTTAGCGTATCCCGATTTCCCGAGTGACGGCATCTCGCAAACGAGTCCCCGTCACCAGGGCTTGAAACCGGTACCGAAAAATACAGGTATTGTCTCGGTAAATACCGGTATTTTCCATTTCAGTTCCTGGATACCGATTCTTTCACGAGTACCGGTACGAGGTAAAAAAATAAATAAAATAAAATAAATAATAAAATTGGTAATTATCTGCAACGTTGTTTGTCACGTGACATGCAGTGCACTCTGTGCACTGCGGCCTCTACGGCTGTGGCCGCGCGAAATGCAGTGCAGTTGCCAGTCCAAGAACCTTGTTTATCTACTCAGTATCTTTCGCTCGCACTAATGAATTTGGTTACTTGGTACCGGTATTAGTACCTGTATTATATCTGTATAATACCGGTACTACTACAATCCTACTTACCGGTACTCATCGGTTAACCTTATTTAAGCCCTGCTAGTGACCTGCTTGATTCTCTAAAGAGTTCGAGTTTTACCCGCCTCTGTGGTCTGGCGGCTAAGCCACCGGTCTTAGACCCAGCGGGGGTACATTTTTGTGTACTTGATATGGTCTTTTTTTATTAATTCTGATCCCCCAACGTAGGTCAAGTCGGAGACGTTATGTACTAAGTAGTGCTACTAAACAAAAATCTAGGCCGCGCTAGTGCAGCTCTTCTATTCTACTTTACTGGCGTAGTGCTCACATTTTTACCGCACGATTGTGCCCTATCTACTTTTCTTCCTAATTCTGCATTTAGGGTATTATTTTCCGCACACGGCTCATTCTTCGAGGCGAAGGCCGATCACCTCTTGAAAATTTGAAAGACCAACCTCGTGTTGACTGAGTTCGTTTGCTGGAGATCGGCCTGCGCCACGATGCACCCCAGGTTTCCATTGAGGCCAGTTAGCTGCTGGTTGTCCACAATGTCACCCTTAGCAGTAGGATACCCTTGCTCTCGCTAAGGTATCCCATCGCTGCCTAACCGGGCATTCTGGGTCAAAGGCGTTATGGTGCACGCTGCTCTTTCCGGCCTTGCAAGTTATGTACAAGGCTCGAGGCGTCGAGTCCTATTTTTGAAGCCTCGAGGCGAAATGGCAAGACTCAGTGAGCTCGGTAGGCTCGGAGTCCCGAGCCTAGCCGAGCCGCGAGCTCTCTGAGCCATGCCTCGAGGCTTTAAAAGAGTTCGAGCCTTCAAAACAGCTTAAACCTATCAAAAGAGCTCGAACCTTCAAAAGCCGTAAAAAAGAGCTCGAGTCTTAAAATAAACGCAAGCCTTCAAAGGTCAAGTTTATGTTTATGACTTTAATATCTCTGTAACTAAGTAATAAATTAATGTAGTTAGTGGTGTTCGAAACTCAATTTCTCCGAGTCCTTTTACTTAGGGCTCGGAGTCGTTTACAGAGCTTGACTCTTTTAACAGATTGTTCGACGACTACGAGTTTATGTGAGCCTGGGAGGGTAAAGTCGAGTCTTTTTCTGAACTCGAGTATTTTTATGCGCCCCGAGTCTTTTTTTTGGGTGCGCCTTTTTTACTTAACTTTGTAAGCCTTCATTATCGGAAGTCCGAAAGTATTTTCTATATTACATCCTAATGATCACTCTATAAAAATATTAACACTAATGATCGAACCTCATGTTCCTCGTTTATACTAATGTTTATTTTCATACAGTTTTTAATCATAATTGTTAGTAAAACTCTGTGGTGGAATTGGATAGGTACGCGTACGATAGATATTATTTTTTACAAGCTTTTATTTAGCTTGCAATGTATGTATGTATTTATGTCTTGTTCGGGTGGAATTTTGCAACTCAATTTTGATCCACTTCCCGGTTACCGATTGAGCTGAAATTTTGCATACATGTGTAAATCGAGTGACAATGCAATATTATGATGACATGGTGCTGATCTGATGATGGAGCTGGATGGTGGCCATAGGAACTTTGCAATGAAACAACACAACCTCGTCGAGTTTGGGCTCGTTTGAATCGTCTTCTAGTTTGTCTTTCAAGGGTAACCAGGGTCTGATTATGGAGCTGGAATGTGGTCATAGGAACTCTGTAATGAAACAACGCAACCCCATCGAGTTTTTAGCTCGTTTCATTCGTCTCGACGAGTGCGTTGTTTTTAGATGGTTACCAGGGTATGATCTGATGTTGGAGCTGGAAGGTGAGTAGTGTAATATTGGGCATTCTAGATCACTTTTCACTCCATTGATCTCACTGACGTTCGATCAATGTCGTTAAAAGTGATCTAGAATGTCCCAATATTACTTTTGAAAATCACTGCCACTCGCTCAGTCAACGTCAAAAAGTGATTTAGATTGTCCAATCGACTTCTCGTGTTTTAGAATGTCTAATCGACTTCTCGTGATCTAGAATCCCATACAACGACTGCGATCTACTTTACACATTTTCAAGGTCTTTCGTTCATAGGATGCAGGAGCTTTTGACAATATGGAATTACAGCACAACTATAAATGAATGTGACTTAGTGAACTCTCAGTACGGAATAAGTGTTGTTTAGACGTAAGCGCCTACACGATTAAAATAGCAATATACCATTAACAGCTACGCTCCTCAGTCTTTCCGAAGGCGCTTGGTCAATTTATTCTATATTGTTTATATTGCCATTTTGTAATATAGTTTCGATTCATCATTGAGATCACATTATTAAACTTAAGTATCCGTCATATACGGTTTTTATTTGCCACCACGCTCCAAGGTGTATCATATAGTTGCATTTGTCAAATTTTATTCCTGACCCATAAGAAAACACTTGTGTATTTTAATCGAATTCATATTTCAATTTCTGTATACAACGACTTCGATCTACTAAACACATTTTCAAGGATTTCGTCTACTGAATGCGAAGGTTTTTGACAATATGGAATAACAGCACAACTTAAACTGGATGGGGCTTCCTGGTCTCCCAGGACTGGATCCCCGAATAAGTTAGTGCTATGAATAACATTTATCAAAGTAGTACCTCGACCCATAGGAAAACACTTGTGTATTTTGATCAGAATCCAGTATGTAATAGTTTAATTTCTGTATACAACGACTTCGATCTACTTAACACATTTTCAAGGATTTCGTCTAATGAATGCGAAGGTTTTTAACAATATGGAATTACAGCACAACTTAAGCTGGATGGGGCTTCCTGGTCTCCCAGGACTGGATCCCCGAATAAGTTGAACTATGAATAACATTTGCTAAAGTTGAACCTCGACCCATAGGAAAACACTTGTGTTTTTAAACCAAACTTCATTTCAGTATACGGTGACTCCGATCTACTCTACACATTTTCAAGGTTTTCAACAATTGGAAGAAAAGGTTTTATGCCGAAACACCTCAACCTCGATCCAAGGAAAACACTTGTGTATTTTGATTAGAATCAGTTGCCAATTGTCATTGTCGACTCTGATCTACTCAACACATTTTCAAGGTTCTCATAAAAAAAACACTTGTATTTTTTGATCTAAGTCAATGCAGACAACTGTGCAGGGAATTGTTAGTTACCTTATTTATATCAATCCCGCAAACAACAACGTATGCAATCACTACACACACACACAAACACACACACATACATTAACTACGAGTTCGACTTTGAAACTTCCCGTTTCAATGCTAACGAAAACAATTTTAATACGGGTTATTCCCAAGCGCCATCAAAAATTTGTTTGGAAAATATAAGAAATCCATACATCAATTCCTATACTCCTCCAAAGACCAAATATTATAAAAGATATTATCGAATCAGAAATGAGGAGATCCGTAGACGAACTAAGGCAGCCGATATAGCCCGAAGAATTGCTAAACATAAGTGGCAGTGGGCAGGGCATATCGCTCGAAGAACCGACGGCCGTTGGGGCAGATCGGAGTGGCAACCGCGCACCGGAAGACGCAGTGTGGGCAGGCCTCCAACAAGGTGGTCCGACGATCTGGTGAAGATTGCAGGTAGCAGCTGGATGCGTGCGGCGCAGGACCGGACGTGGTGGGGATCCTTGGGGGAGGTCTTTGTCCAGCAGTGAACGTCTTTTGGATGATGATGATGATGATGACCATTTTTTATCACGGAGGAGCATGAAAATTAATATATTTGTATTTTTTCTGGGGAGGACTTTGGGCCATTTTGTTGTGGGAGAATGGGAATAACCTTTAACATAAACACAATTAGAAAGATAAAGCTAAGTCTATACTGTTTTAATTGACAAACGCATTAAACATACATTTTCATAATACATACAAACACAAACATCACGGCGTATTCCCACAAGTGGGATAGACAGAGCAACAAGTAACAATTAATTACGTCATGCTGAAGTCACGTTTAGCAACAAGTGATCAGATAGGATTTTCATAACAGTACCTTTCAAATTATGGTTTAACTTATAAAGCAAATGTCGATTTGAATACGTACCCACTAAATATGGTTAGATTTAATTATTGTGGGAATAATATGAGTACATAAACACCGAAGTTATAAAAATAGACTGCCTCACGGTAATCGAACCCGCGTCTCTCGATATCCGAGCGGCTAACTTGTAACATACCGAGACATTTGTTTAATTTAGTACGTACATCAAAATGTTTAACTTTTACCGTCTCATTAATAAAAATGGCCAAATGTTACACCTCGGTTTAAAGTGACGCTGTCTCGTTTTTGTTAAAGAAGACAGATAGAGACAGCGTCAATTTAATCCTAAGTGTAACTTTAATCAACGTTTATTAATGACAGGGTTAGAGTGTGAGGAACTCGATGAGGTACCTAGTGGTGAACTCGATCTGTGATTGTGGTGGTTATGAAACTCTCGTTAAGACGATCATGAGATGAAATGTAATAGTAAATTTCATGCTTAGTGAAAACAGTCCTAATGTTGCACATCCGGACAATCGTCGTCAGCGCTTTATCGAAAGGTTAGCAATTACACAGGAAATGTAAAATACTTTCGCTGCAAGTTTTCGCACTAATCGATAAACTAAATATTTTGCTTAAAATTTAAAAAAAACAGAGGTTACAAACATTGCTTCAATTTTGTAATTACTTCCTTTCTTGCTACTAATAACACATATTTATTTATAACATTGTAATACTTATTTAATTACTTTTGCTTAAACGTACACTCGTTAAAATATAACAGCTAATGTAGTGGTTAGGTAGGTACTTGACTATAACGCGAAAAAGGCTCAGGCTAATGGTTTGATGAATGCAAGCATTTATGTGTACATCGTATAGGTAACGGTTTGTAGTACAGAAGGTTACGCTACCGATTAAGCTTGCTTTACTTAGATAATGTATGTGTTTATAATAAGCCCAATATGTACCTATTTGGTTTGTAATAAAAGCAATAATAATAAAAAAAAAATTTGGAATTAACAGTTTTTACATACGGTGTTATTCTTGAAAGTAAAAACTAGCACTAATAGTTTAATTGTATACAAGCAAAAAAAAAAAAAAGTTGATCACTCCTGCTTAGTAAAATTGCTGTTAAACACTTTTCTCCAATAAATACCCGAAAAATGGTAGTTGTCGTATCAGTGCTTCCTAAGTCAGATCGACCACTAGTACGCCTAAGCTACGCCTAAGTTTTTAATATTTAGTGCTTCGGTACTCTGAAATCGCTACGAGAATCATCCAGAAGATATACACCGAAACAATGTTCGTAAGTTTTAAATATTTTTATTTTTCTATTAGCAATGTTGTGTTTGCTCGACTTCGTATATGTTTTGTAAGGTATGTCAACGGTTGATCCCTTCTGCATCTGCAACCGTTAGCACCGCCAAACCGCAGTGGGTGTGCGTGGTGGGCTATGGTCCGTTCTCTCTATGTCATCATCATCATCATCATCAGCCTATAAACGTCCCACTGCTGGGCAGAGACCTCCCACGTGAATAATAGCACGGGGATATTAAGCCATAACCCACCACGCTGGTCCAATGCGGGTCGGTGGGTTTTAACGACTGTCATCTTACGACAACATCCGGGACCAACGGCTTAACATGCCTTCCGAAGCACGGATCTCTCTCTATGTGTAAAGAAGTTATTAAAGAAGGTCTGTAGAGGAGCAGTGACCTAGACCAGCAAATGTTATTATTTAATCGTACTAGTATTTACTGTCATATGTTAAATGTTAATGTCACTAATATTTATTGTTATTTTAGGTCTGAAAGCAAGCAAGTTAAACGCTCTGCCAAGAAAAGCTGTGTGTTAGCCAATTCATTTGACTCGGACAACGAAAGCATAAGGTAATTTGCGTTGATTACTTTTAAAACCTGTTAATATATTTTATGTTATTTCGTATATCGTCAATATTAATAATTAGTTTTTAATTACATTTCTTATCTTTCTAGCTCTAAGAAGAAATGCCTGTACTCGTCGTCGGTGCCTAAGACTTCAACAACGATTGTGAAAAAACAAGAAGGGTCTAGCTCCGCTTTAGACTGGTTAAATGATTCAGAGTCAGATAACGAAGTTTCGCCGCCTCCACGCAAGACAGACCAGACCTTCGACAGTGTACTAACGCGACGAGTACCAGGCGGGGTAACGCGTCGGACTGCGAAGCTCGACGGTGAACTGGTGGCGGAGCTGCGTCTCTACGACGCTGAGGAGGTGCGTAGCCTCACCGGTCTTGAAAGGTGTGAAAAGGCAATAATTTGGGTTCGACTACAAGGCGAAGCTGAGTCTCCTGAATTGTTGACTATAAAAAAATTCATAAAATTAGCCAAATCAAAATTTACTGAAGAGGGGGTATTCTTTAGTGATAAAAAGAAAAAATAGTCACAGTCAGCTAGGTACTACATATTAACTAGTTACACTCTCTTCGGTAAATTTTGACTTAACTAGTTTTACTTATATATTATATGTGTGTTAGGTTTTATACATTTTACTTAAAAACTACTTTAACCTCTTGTAATTTTTTAACACAGTGAAAACAAAATCATAATGGTTAAGACTATATTCTGTTCAACTTGCAACTTATCCGTTAAAAATAATGCTTTCTCTGCTCATTTAAAAAGTATTTTACACAAAAATAATAGTTCTGTAATTGAGAGCGAGGGTATCGAACAAGTGCATAGCGCTCTTCGCGGTCGCATAGCGTCGTACCGTGTTCAATGCGAGGACGTTGAAGAACGTATGCATGTGTTTGCTCCTGCAGATTTTTTATCGCAATTGCGCCTCCGCGTGAAACTTTTACTCTCAGCCCGAATTGAGGCTTATACAAACCTTAAAGTAAATTTCGAATTGTTTTCTGAATTTTTTCTGCATAAGGATGACTCGATTTCAACGAAATCTTTTGCTACTGAAAACATTATCTTACATAAAAGTTATAATTTTGATGCTATGTATACAAACATTAGCCATAAAATTTGTAAAAAAGTTGAAGAATTTGAGGAAAGAGATAGTGGTTGGGCTTACTTACGAAGCTTGTATCTAGAAGTAAATATAAACAAATATAACCCGTTGAGAGCCTCAGGTTACTTAGATTTACCTAACGCTATAAAAAACAAACGTGCATGTATCAACATTAAAAATTCGGATGATTACTGCTTTTTATGGTGTGTCATGGCATCACTTTTTCCTGCAAAAAATAACGCAAATCGAACCACCGCATATCCGCATTTTGAAAGTGTACTTAAAGTTAAAAATATGACATTTCCAGTAGGGTTCACAGATATAAGAATTTTTGAAAAGAATAATCCCAACATAAGTATTAATGTTTATGGCCTTAAAAATAGCAGTAAGGTTGTTGGACCTCTGTACAAATGCGAATTACGTAAAAGACATCACGTCAACATGCTTTTTCTCGAAAATGGAAAACGTACGCATTACTGTCTAATTAAAGATTTAGCTAAATTACTTCGCAAGCAGTTAACTAAACATCATTCCAAAATATTTTTATGTGAGGATTGTATGATATTTTTTGATAACAATCTTAAACTCGAAGCCCACGTTTGCAGTGGTGTAGCAACAATTTTACCTAATCAAGGAACTCGAATACAATTTGAACATTATGAACGCATGCAAGACATGCCTTTCGTTTTATACGCAGACTTTGAATCTTTGTTAGAGCCAGTTGAACCAAATTCTGAAACAAGTTGCACAACGATTACGCAAAAGCATGTACCAGCTGCATTTGCTTACTACGTTGTATGCTCCTACGACAGCTCCCTTAATAAATATGTGTCTTATCGAGGACCTGACTGTGTGAATAAATTTTTTGATAACCTTCTATCTGATATAACTGTAATTTATAATATTTTGCATTCATCGATCCCTATGTTCTTAACAGATAAAGATAGAACCAATTTTGCTCAAGCTAAAAACTGTTATCTTTGTAACAAAATATTATTTGACGACAAAGTAAAAGATCACTGTCATCTTACTGGACGATATCGTGGTGCAGCTCATTCTTATTGTAATATAAAATATTGTTTGCCTAAGTTCGTTCCCATATTTTTTCATAATTTAGCTGGTTACGACAGTCATCTTTTCATACGACAGTTAGGAGAATTATCAGGTAGGATACAAGTGATTGCAAAAAATAAAGAAAATTACATATCGTTTACCAAATTTTTTCGAATTAGTAACGAAGCTATCATACCTGTTCGTTTTGTCGATTCTTTTAAATTTTTAGGCACAAGCCTAGAGAAGCTAGTTGCAAATTTAAATACAAATGATTTTAAACATCTATCTTTTTTTTTTCCTTCTCAGGAACATTTTAATTTACTTAGACGTAAAGGGGTTTATCCTTACGAATACGTCACTACTTGGAGTTCTTATGATGAAGAAGAAATACCTCCTTATAAATGCTTTTTTAGTAAATTGCACAATTGCAACGTATCAATAGTAGATTATGAACACGCAAAAAGAGTATGGCAAACCTTTGAATTACGGAGCCTTGGAGAATACACTGATTTATATCTTAAGTCAGATGTACTCTTACTAGCGGACGTCTTCGAAAGTTTTCGAAAAACGTGTAAGACGAATTATAAACTGGATCCTTCTTTTTACTTAACAGCACCTAGCCTAAGTTTTGACGCTATGCTATTAAAAACAGATGTTAAATTAGAATTAATAAATGATTTGGAAATAATAAGAATGATACAAAAAGGCATACGCGGTGGTATATGTTTATGTTCTACAAGATATTCGAAAGCCAATAACAAGTACTTACAAACTTATGACCCCGCAAAAAGTGATAACTTCCTTGTTTATATTGATTGTAATAATCTTTATGGTTATGCTATGTGCGCTTATTTACCTCATTCAAATTTTAAGTTATTAAGTGAACTAGAAATTTCAAAAATTGATTTTCATAATATACCCATTGACGGGGACATTGGCTATATACTCGAAGTAGACTTAGAATACCCTTTCCATTTGCATAATTATCATAACGATTTTCCATTCTGTGCTCAAAAATTTGCTCCTCCAGGATCTAAAACTTCGAAATTGATACCAAACTTATACGATAAGTTTTTGTATGTCATTCATTTTTCCCATCTGAAAACATGTCTAAAACATGGTTTATTGCTAAAAAAAATACATAGAGTAATTCAATTCAATCAGAGTCCATACTTAAAACAGTACATTGATATGAACACTGAGTTACGAAAAAAGGCCAAATCTATATTTGAACAAGATTTCTTCAAACTTTTAAATAATAGTATATTTGGTAAAACACTAGAAGACACCGAGAAAAGGGTCAGCGTGAAGTTGGTTAATAAGTGGAATGATGAAAAGAATATAACAAAGAAAAGTTTCGGTGCTGAGCAACTAATAGCTCGACCAAATTTCCATAGTGCTACTATTTTTACAGAAAATTTTATAGCTGTTCAAATGAAACCCGAGACAATTACTTTAGACAAACCCATATATATTGGCTTTTCTGTATTAGAAATATCCAAAAGTCATATGTTTGATTTTCATTACTCTATTATGAAACCTTTTTATCGGGAAAAATTAAAGCTTTGTTATACGGATACTGACAGTTTTCTTTATTCAATAGAAAGCAAAGATTTTTATACAGATTTAAAGTTGAATTTCCTTAGATATTTTGATACTAGTAATTATCCATTAAATAACTGTTACGGTATACCTGGTCTTAACAAAAAAGTACCAGGTCTTTTCAAAGATGAACTAGGTGGAAATTTAATTTCTGAATTTGTTGGTTTACGATCAAAATTATACTGTATAAAAACAGTACAAGAGGAGTTAAAAAGGGCTAAAGGTATACAGAAACAGGTTTTGAAAAACGTACATTTCGAAGATTACAATAACGTATTAAACAAAAATACTTTTTTAAGAAAGAAAAACATAATTTTTAAATCCTTAAAGCATGAAATATTTACCCAAGAACAGAACAAGATAGCTTTGTCAGGTACAGGGACCGGAAAACCCCTTTTTTTGGTTAAGCCCATTGTTAGGGAAACCCCATCAAATGGTTACCGAACGATAGGGTTTCCCTATTGATAGGGTTAGTCTTTCGTAGCGGTAACTTTTTTGAATAAGGTTAACTGCTTCCAATGCACTTACCTAATCAAATAGGGTATTTGTAACGGTAAATTTAAGCGCTTATCAACTAATAAGGTTACCCTATTGTCTCCTATCTCGTTTTCGCGCACAGCTGGCGGCAGGTTGCGGGTGGCGGACTGCAGGCCGCCGCTGCCGCCGCCCGCTGTTGTCACATGAGTAAAGAAACTAAAAAAACGGAACAGAGACAAAGCTTCATACAACCGCACCGCCGCCTACTACAAGCATACGGCGCATGTGTGCGTGTCAACTAGCCGCTGCGTCGCGTACGCGCCGCCACTAGATAAATCCGGTTTACGCTCGCTCGGCCAGTGGACGAACGGAGGGCCTGCACTGCACAAAGCACGTCATTTGTTTTGTGCTCCTGCATATTTCTTACGAAACTGTTTTAAGTGGAATAAACTGTAAATAGTTATAAAAGTGTAAATAATTAGTTCTGGACTTGTAAAATGGTGGTTAACTATTACCGTTTGTATGAATAATACTTATTTGTCTATGATATTACTATACAAGCTTTTTATTTAACTTGCAATGCATGTTTGTTCGGGTGAAATCTTGCAACTTAATTTTGATCCAATTCCCGTTTACCGATTAAGTTGAAATTTTGCATACATGTGTTAATCGCGTCACGTCGTTCTTTAGCACCATGTTATCATAACAATGCAATATTATGATAACATGGTGCTAAGGAAGCTGGAAGCTGGAAGGTAGTCATAGGAATTTCCCAATAAAACAACACAACCTCATCGAATTTGGGCTCGTTTGAATCGTCTTGACAAGTAGTTTGTCTTTCAATGGTAACCACGGTTTGATGATGGAGCTGGAAGGTAGTCACAAAAACTCTGTAATGAAACAACGCAACCCCATCGAGTTTCGGCTCGTTTCATTCGTCTTAACGAATAAGGTTACTAACGTAAGTACTTTGTTTTTACATGGTTACCAGGGTCTGATCTGATGATGGAGCTGGAATGTGGTCCTAGGAACTCAGTAAAGAAACGACGCAACCCCATCGAGTCTCAGCTCGTTTGATTCGTCTTGAAGAGTACTTTGGTGCTAGATGGTAACCAGGGTCTGATGATGGAGCTGCAAGATGGCCATGGAACTCAGTAATTAAACGACATAACTCCATCGAGTATGGGCTCGTTTGATTCGTCTTGACGAGTACTTTGGTGCTAGATGGTAACCAGGGTCTGATGATAGAGCTGCAAGATGTCCATGGAACTCAGTAATTAAACGACATAACTCCATCGAGTATGGGCTCGTTTAATTCGTATTGACGAGTACATTAATGCTACATGGTAACCAGGGTCTGATGATGGAGCTGGAAGGTTGCTATAGGAACAAACCATTAAGACGAACAAACGAAAAGTTTGATTCGTCCTATCGGGTGGACCGTTTTGATGGGTGGTGAGTGGTGGTGGTTTGATGGATGTGAACAAATATTGGATACACGTTCAGTGAGATCAACTAAAAAGTAAAAAATAAATTAAAAGTAAAAAACCTTTTATTTTAATGCGCTAAAAATAAAAAATAAAATTTTTACTAATAAAAACCTCATAAAAGTTTGTTTATTTTATTTTATTTTCTTTTGAAACCTTACTAAAATAAGTAAGAATTTTCGTATGCTCTCTAAAAGCTTTGTCTCTGTTCCGTTTCTTTACTTATGTGCTGTTGTTTTATGTTTTTTTTTATTAACTCGTCATAGTGACTGCATCATGCCTGATGGTAAGCAGCCGATGCAGTCCAAAATAATGAGAGCGCTCCCCGCCGTGAAATAAGCACGGTAACAAGCGCACCCATTGTATTTTTTGGTACGAGTACTGATAGTCTGCACAGTATGATGGTGGTTCATAAGACCAGCACGTGTAGTCCGGGAGAGACACTCTCTGTAGTAATTTCGGTAGAAGACACTGAGAGGAGCAATGTCTCTACGCAGCTGGAGGTCCTCAAGAGAGGCTGTAACCTCAGCATCTCCAATAATGCGTACCGCTCGCCTTTGCAGTTTATCAAGTGCATCGAGGAGGTATTTAGCGGAGCCGTCCCATAATAGGTGGGAACAACACTCCATACTCGATCGCACCTGAGTCTTGTACAGCGATCGATACGTGTACGATCGAGAGCCAGGTTTATGGTTTAAGACATTTATTTCTCTAAAAGAATTTTTAACAATTCACTTACAAGAGAAATACAAAAGAAATCATAAAATATTATAAAAGTAACACATTGGCGAGCATGCAAAACAGGTAAAATACATATAAGTTAAAATTATTCCTATTTAACAATTTTATAACACGTTGTGGGTACTCACGTAATTAATATTTCAGATTCCCAAACGATCAAAAATCCAAATCCACAACACACTTTCTTATTCACACTTCAGATAAAACACAATACATTACAGACAATTATTATTTTGTTTACATTTTAATACAAAAATATCAAAAAATGCAAGTATGCATACAAATACGTGTTAGCTAGCCATACCACTAACTTCGACTCAATTAAGTATCGATAACATTGTGACTAACGCGTACTTCTTGATAGACATTAGATGCCGTCGCTAATGCTTATTAAAGTAAAAAGGTGCAATTAAATTAGAATGAATATTCCCTTACTTTTCTATTCTATTTTTTTTGTTTGTTTAGCTAAGTAACAATTACTTTTATTGAATTATTAGGTACATTGCTATTTTTTTTTTGTTATTGAAAACACAAAATAAATTAGATTTTATGTGAACTCCGAGTAGTGATCTAGAAAATAGCGTTTTAATTTATTTTTGAATGAAGTGAAGGGCTTTATGTGTTTAATATTGCTAGGTAACTTGTTATATATTTGAACTCCCTCGCACATTATATTTTTCATAGTCATGCCATAGTTCGTTCGAGGTGATATTGTATGTATGTCATTAGGTCTTCTTAAGGAACGTTTTTGGAATTGTGATTTTGTTTTAAATGTTAATTGAGTATGTATAGTTTTAGTTAGTATTTTACGCACTAGTATACATGTATTGTATTTATAAATTTGAGCTAACGACATAAGTCTGGTTTTTTTATATACTTCTGATGTTGGAGTCAAATAGTCAAAGTGAAATAACAGCTTGACTACACTACCATATACCTCTATTAGATAATCGAGATGAGGCTTCACCATGGAGTTGTAAATGGTGTATCGAACGGCCCTAGGGAAGCAGCGTATGTTGCCGCGAAGTACAGACATAAGAGCAGAAATTCTTTTACGAGTGTTTTCAATATGCGGTTTCCAGGATAGACGACTATCAAGAGTAAGTCCCAGATATTTTTCCACCTTCACTTGAGCCAAAGACTTGCCATCAATAGTCAAAGGTTCAAAATCGGAGATCCGTTTGTTTTTGGCACAGAAACAATATAGTTGGTTTTAGCTATATTTACTGTTAATAAATTAGACTGGAACCAGACAAACAGAGAATTTAGGTCATCTTCTGCATCTTTCATTATGGAAACAATATCTGCACCAAAGTAAAATAGGGACGTGTCGTCAGCATAAAGTGAAACTTCGCCATTTAGGCTTAGTTCACCAATCCTGTTCACATAGACAAGAAATAGGAGTGGACCCAAAATAGATCCTTGAGGAACTCCATATGTGATTGATTTTGCTGAACTTTGGACCTCACCGATTCTAACGATTTGGTATCGGTTAGTAAGATATGACTGGAGCATATCAAGCACGATGCCCGTCACACCCACTGAACGCAATTTGTGCAAGAGAAATTCGTGACTTATCGTATCAAAGGCTTTCTTTAGATCAATGAAAACTCCTAGAGCTATTTGCTTATGATCAAGTTTCACTTTTACCTTAGTTGTAAGATCGATACACACAGAGATAGTGTTAGACTTAGGTCGAAAACCGTACTGCTTGTTATATAGAAAGTCAATAGAATTCAAATACTTTTCAAGCTGATTATAAATTACTCGTTCAAAGATTTTTGAAATTATTGGTAGCACAGATACGGGCCTATAATTACCGCAATCAGTCCTGCTGTTTGATTTAAAAATTAGACTAACTTTAGCTATTTTAAGTGAGTCTGGAAAGCAGCCTCTTTCTAAGCATTTGTTAATATTATTAGTAAGCTCGTCTAAGATTAAAATTTTATGATTTTTATAGTTCTACAGCTAATACCATCCAGACCACAACTTGTATTAGAATTTAGATTATCAATTATTTTATTAATTTCATTGGTCGTTACCGGAGAAAATCTAGAAAACTCATCTTCACGGTTATGTTTATGATTATTTTGAGTTTCTGTTTTTTTATGAAACGACGCGGGAATATTCTTAGCTAAAGTTGAGCCTATGCTAGAAAAAAACGAGTTGAAACATTCACATATCTCAGTTTGATCTGTGATTTGAACTACGTCTGTCATAAGTTTATCGGTAAGAGTATTCGATTTAACTTTATTGTTGTTAAGGCTATTGATAAGTCTCCACATTTTAAGGGGTTTATTCACACAGCTTTTGAATAGTTTCTGATAGTAGTTCGATTCAGTTTCATTCATTCAGGTTCAGTTTGGCAACCAGTTCTTGCCTTTTCGCAACGACATCGGCATGCTTTATCTTATTTATGTTACACTATTTTATTAGAAATAAATTATGAATTACCGCAGGATGTCCCAAGTATCGCTCATGCACCGTACCGTCATCCGCATAACAATGAATATTGCCCAAGGACAACATGTTATTAATATGCAGAAGAAATAAGAGTAGGAGAGCACAGAACCTTGCGGCACTCATGCATTAACCTTGTAAAACGCGGAGGAACTACCCTCACAAAGAACACGAATCTTCCGCTCCACTAGAAAGTCTGCAACCCAGGCGCAAACGGCAGCACACCGAAGGCCGGCAACTTGGAAAGAAGGGAACGATGCCACACGCTATCGAAATCTTTGGCGATATCAAGGCCAACTGCCAGGGGTTTGCTATGCTTATCCGTCGCTTCACCCCACGCGTGAGTAACGTACGCTAGAAGATCACTCGTTGATCGCTTGCATATTCCAAAATCCAGACAAACTAAAGTGCCGGACAGAGTCCGGACTAGAGTCTTAAAAGTCCGGACATTTCCGGTATAATCCGGCCGGATGGTAACCGTAGTCGGGGAAGGCCGGACGTGACGTCAGACAGCCCTGCATGGCTGGTACAGGCAAAGGAGTCAAGTTCGCTACTCTTATGTTGTAAGGCTTGGAAGAACGTTCAAGTTGCCTTGGCTTAATATCCGGACTTTTTGTCGGGACTTATTAAGTTTCCAAATAATAACGTGGTTTTTTATTTGTCTTAGACCCCGGTGGGTTGACCAGACCATAAAACTGAACAACTTTTCCCAAGAAAAAGGCCAAAACACGAGATATTATTTTTACTTTTCCATACAAACCTTGCTCGGTCAATAGAGAATAAAAAACCACATAGTATATAAGTAGGTACCTTAATAATGTACAATTGTATGATCCCACCAACCCGCATTGGGCCAGCACTATCCGGACAAAAAATAACAAAAATATAAGAAAAAAATACTTTTTAAAAACAAGCTTTTATTATGTACTTGTTTTTAAAGATCTAAAAATTTTAAAATAATTTAATCCTGATAAGAAAAATATCATTATAATAGGTATACCTACATTGCAACCTTTAACGGTAATTAACCATATTCGTCTACGTCATAGTAATCAAATATCGTAAGTAGGTACATACCTATTAGATATTTTTATTAAACCATAAAACCTTACACCTTGTATTAAATCTTTGCGTTTTTATCACATACCCAATTTTTTTTAAATAAAAGCGTAAGAATTACATTGTGATGGAACATTAAAGAACATTTAGCATTATTACACCGTCATTTTTTTTTGCAATCACAATGTAACACTCTTTTATTTATAAAACATTGGGTATGTGATAAAAACGCAAAGTTTTAATACAAGGTGTAATGTATTATAGTTTAATAAAAATGCCTAATAGGTATGTACCTACTTACGATATTTGGTTATTGTGACGTAGACGAATATGGTTAATTACCGTTAAAGGTTGCATGTAGGTATACCTATTATAATGATAATTTTCTTATCAGAATTAAATTATTATTTTTAAATTTTTAGTTCTTTTTATTATCAAGTACATGTTTTTAAAAAGTATTTTTTCTTTTAATTTTATCTTTTTAGTATTATTTTATATTTTAATACCTTTACATATCAATAAAAAGTGGTCCACCCATTAAGACGAATCAAACTCGACGCGGTTGTGTCGATTAATTACTGAATTCCTATGACCACCTTCCAGCTCCATCATCAGACCCTGGTTACCATCTAGCACCAAAGTACTCGTCAAGACGAATCAAACGAGCCGAGACTCGATGGGGTTTCGTCGTTTCTTAACTGAGTTCCTATGACCACCTTCCAGCTCCATCATCAGACGCTGGTTACCATTGAAAGACAATCTACTCGTCAAGACAATTCAAACGAGCCCAAACACGATGAGGTTGTGTCGGTTAATTTCGAAGTTTCTATGGCCACCTTCCAGCTCCATCATCAAATCAGCACCATGTCATCATAATATTGCATTGTCACGCGCTTTACACATTCATGCAAAATTTCAGCTCAATCAGTAACCGAGAAGTGGATAAAATTTAATTTGCTAGATTTGATGACAAACGGACATGTAAAACTAAATAAAATTTTGTAAAAATCTAACACGCTGCATTGCAAGCACCGCGCGACAGGTCTTAACGTGAACTGATTGACAAGTCACACGAAAATTAACTTTAGTGCGAATAACTTATTTACGAGTAAGCGATATTTTGCAGCACGCTCGCCGCGAGGGGGCCTCTGTTGAAAGCTACACACGTAAACAGTTATGCAATAATAAGTCTAATGCATCGCACGTAGAAGCTTGAATCGCTTGTGCGCGTTAAAACCCTTTTTATAGGGTAAGCTTCAACAGGGTTTTTGGATGCGGTTAGTGCTTACCCTAATTAACTGTATCAATTTAGTTATCCTTTCGATGCGGTAAGTCGACGATATGCTAACCGTATTGATAGGGTTAGTGAAAACAAGTCTATGAATTACCCAATCAAAAACCCCTTATTTGGTAAGCGGTTCCGGTCCTTGGTCAGGTAATGATGACAAACGCGTAATATTAAAAAATAAAATATCTACTATGTCTTGGGGCCACTGGGATTATATATTTTAGCAATTATTTTTTTCACTGTGTTTTTAAATTCTATTATTTAGATATATGACTATGATTTAGATATATTATATTAGAGTTATATTATACTTAAGGCTTGAGAAATAAAAAAATGTATTATTATTTATTACCATTACTAAGATTCATTGGTTGAATTTAAAATAATATTAACTTTTTATAAACTATTGTAACCAGTTTTTCAATATACTTAAGTAGGTACATATAATGAATATTTTGATTTATAAAAATTGTTAAAAAATATGTAAGTTGTTGCTTTTGCTCAGATTCATTTATTGTTTGAATAGGAAATCTAACTTAGATTATGAAATGTAATGTAAAATTTACTCTACCCAGCTGTATTAATATACCTAATAAAATATAAAAGTAACCGACTAACTTGCATTTTTATTTAATTTATTATATATCTTTGTATAATAAAACATTGACGGTAAATAAGTAAGAAAATTCTAACGCAAACAAGTTTGAACAAGTCAAATTCAGAGTAGGTTGTACTCTTCTGATTATAAGGTAATATGAAACCTAATTAATACAAATCAGGTCACGTTATTGGCAAGTTAATCATTCTTTAATAATATCAATTCTTTCTTTTTATTTTGCTGAAATGTCCATTAATTACATGTTTTACTACCTATATTGTCTTGCTGTGTCATCATGTACATTAATATAAATGGGTTTCAAATTAGTTTCAATTTCAATTATTAAAGTGAAGGCGTCAGTAGTCCAGCTAGATAATATCAACATGGTAAGTTTAAATAATTTTGTATGATTATAAATTAATTTTATTTGTGTTGTAATTGTGTCGTTATTTGGTGAAAAGTGGGTTATGGTAAAGGACTGCTTTTGCTGTCCTCCTTGCGTAGTCGCTGACTAACCCTTCGGGGATAATAGTCGTGGTTTTATGTATGTAATAAACTATTTTATTTTATGTTTTAGAATACTCAAGAGAACCTGGTGTCGCTCAGCATCAACAAGGAGTTCGTACAACCGTCATCTCCCACTTTTGAACAGAACGCTCAAGATATGCTCGAGGGATTTACAGAGGAGTATCCGAATTGGAGAGCAGATGAACGGCGAGGCGATTCCCCGCTGTATAACAAGGTGGTGAATAATATCACCAAGAAGAGACTTCGAAAAAGAAGAAGTTATCTGAAGCATTCTCATTCTTACGTGATGAAAAGTACGCCGATTCAAGGTCGTCGATTAATTAAGATTGAAGTGGTGGACTTCGAAACAAATCATACTGATCCATTATTATCTGCGCAGTATGTGGTAACAGAGCATATTGACCCCATAATGGATCAAACAGAGGCTATCATTAGCAATATATCAAAAAAAGTTTGTGGATATAGTTATAGTTTTTAAGAAATTCTAAAATAAATATTATTGAATTGAATACTAAGATCGTTTCATTCACCCTTTTTACTTTTAGTAATTAAACAAAAAGATATTTATACACATTTGATTTATTGAGGAAAATACTTTATTACATTAATAACTCAATTAACATTTAAAGTGTACCACTTTTTTAGACACAGAACATTTTTTAAAGCACACATTTTTTTATGGTACTCACAATTAAATTTATTTACATCTACATGGTAATCACTATATAATTTTAAAAAGTTAGGACAACCTATTTCTTCCAACTCCATTATTTCACAATCTTGACATAGCTCGCGAACCCATATTCCTTTTTCCAATCCCTTTACTAATACCTTCTTACTGCTTAAATACGGAACTATTATTCGTCTAAATTCACGGTAATCAATGAATCCCTGACTCCATTTGAGCCCGCGATTCCTTTCTAACCACCGGATTTGCTTCTTTTCTTCATCTGTTAGGTTTTTAAAAGCATATGGTGGCTTAATTAAGAACGTCTGCGTATGGTTTTTAGTTGCTATTGATAACTCTTTTACAATAAAATTATTTTTCAAATCCTTAAATCCTTGCACATCCACTATAATAGTATCGTTATTCATGATAGCTTTTTCACAATGTTACTCAGTGGTTTATATTCAAATATGCAATCGTTCAGTATAAGGCAGTATGCAGCGGTCTGATCAGGTATCTCTTGATCTGTTTCGATTTCTACTCTTACGTCGATTGATCCCTTCAGCATTTCTTGTTGGCGAGAACAGTCAACAACGAATAAAGGAGCAATATCTTTAAACTCTTTTAAACTCGACAACGGTTCTGATCGACGTCCGTGATAATACTGCTGAAACCTTGCATACTGTTCGTATATTAATAAAAACTTGTTGTCAGAGAAATTTATGTTAAGTCCTTCGTAGGGGTAATATGATGAATTTAAAAACACTCTTACGTCACGAACATTGCAATGGTCGAACTCAGCCATTGACATTTGAGCATTATGTTTTCGGTTTGTTTGTAAGGCAATAATAACAAATCGAGGTTTCTCTGTTTGCGATGAAGTTTTAATAGCCCAAGTATGCTTACGTGTCTTGGGTAGTAACGGATATTCATACAAGTCCCAGTTACGAAACGCTAGTGTAATGGCTCGATCTTTTTCTAAATGCTTTAATAAATTAATTCTCTCTCGATCTGACACTTTAATATGTGGAACACGCCAAACGATTTTATTTATTGTTATATTTTCCACTATTTGCTCTTTACTCAATTTTATTGCATTGACATTTGTGTTGCTCCTCAACAGTACTAACTCATGTTTACAGTTAATTAAAACTTTTTCATAATCTTCTGCAAATCCTAATATTTTATTTAATGGTATGGAGACAGAGAAAACTCCGTTTGTAACATTGGTTATTCCTGCAGGAGACCAACCCCAAACTTTTGCACTTTTGGATTCATTTTCATTCAAAGACAAATAAGACTTCATTGTCGTTGTGATACCTGCATTTTTTATTTTATCTATTTCTATTCCATTTAACTCATATCGAATATCTTGGAATAGAAATAACGCAGGATTGTTTACAAAATGCACACTTGTTACCTTTTCTTTAGTGGTACTGTTATATACATCAGCTTTACCTTCAATATACAAAGTGCTGCGTGACGGCAACACATACAAATCTTGCTGATTGATTGGTATTCTTATTTCATCATTATTGTTGAAACTTGTTACATACGGCTTATACGAATGATATTCAAAACTCTCGATACTGTTATCGTATGACGTTGGCTGAGATATATTTAATATGTTCATTTTAACAAGCCTACTAGCTTTAGAAATTCTTTATTATTTTTAGTAACCTTCTTTTTTAAGTCAAACGGTGTTCTTTTACTTATTGCTCTTTTGGAACTGACTTGAACACCTGATGAGGTAGGGTTTTTATTAAAATTAATCATTTTTTTCTAAAATGTAAATAAAGTTGTACGTCTTCTCCACGTAAATTAATCTGTCTATTATCAGCGTCTAACAACCTAATATTAATTGCACTAATTGAACTTTGATTGACTGGAAAATAGATTAAGTTTTTAGGAATTTCAATAATTCTATAACCGGGTGGTACATTAGGCACAAACTCATAAATAATATGGCTTGCTTTCCCATTCACGAATGATCCGCTAACTACGTCACATTCGATGCGTACGATGGTTGTTGCTAAAATACTGACTGGGTACTGAGACTCACAACTTATATTTGCCTTAATTGTGTCGTTAGCAAAACCTAAAATTCTACCAATGGAATTATTTTTCTCGAAATGAACATCTTCTGAACAAAATATTTTGGTTTTGAGAGTATTATTATTACAAGTCAATTTTAATGCAGTGTTCTTAATGTTGCTTTTTAAAAATTCGCAAATATCTTGAAGTTCATATGATCCTTCAGGAATTTCGATGAACTCATTGATACCGTAATAAAACTTATTGTTCCTTTCGTCTATATTAGGAATAGAATTAAAAGTAGAAAAGTATATAAGTCCGCACTCATATTGCCCACGTAATTCTAAAGTTGGTGAATAGTTAGTTATTAATGAGGCTCCTTGCCCAGTTATGGATACAGTGAAAGACATTTTTATACTGTCAAGTTATTTTAATTGTAACCTATATAAATGATTTTTCCAATACTTTCTTAAAAATAATAAACAAAGATGACCACAGTTTACAGTACCGAAAGATTGATACTGTTTGTAATTATAATTTATGTGCCTATCTTTCAAATATTTTATTAATTCTAATGGAGGTTTTAAGTTACCAAAACTGTTAAAATATTCACAGTAATTATTTTCTTTTACATAGGCTACCCAATGAGTTCCAGGATTTGAAGAACTATCTAAATTAAGAATAGCACACTCAATTTTTCTTGGTTTTGAGGGTAACGTATCTCTCATAAAAACGCCACGAAAATATGGAATATCAACTGAGTGCTTTAATATATCTAAATTAGTAAGTGCTCGTTTGGGTAACCGTTTAATTAGTTTTTTGGAGGTTGCAAGTACAAGCCCGCTCCTTTTTTGTGAGACTTCAAATACAACCCTTTTCCAAGTGCAACAGCTTCCATCATCTTGTTATGTCGTTCTGATTCTTGAAGATTTTTTTGAGCGACCTTGTAATCGTTAACAGCCTTTGTTATACCTGCAGCACCCCCAGCGAGTGAACCAAGAGCTGATAAACCAGCAAAGATTGGTATGAGGGGTAACAACCCACCAGTTTTCGGAACAGGAATGCAGCGTGGGAAGCGTATTCCTTTTATATTAGAAAACACTTTTTTTGCAGCTGCATGCGCATATTTTATAGCCGTGCGGTTATCATTACATTTTATTTTTTTCATTTGCTTTTGAATTTTTTTAACACCTTTCATGAATGACCGCACTCCTGCTCCGGCTTTAAGTTTTGCTTTCATTGCATTTTTTACTATCCATGATGCAATCTTTTCTCCTTTCCCAGCATCTTTCGATTTCAATCTTTTCTTTGCCATATTTAAAAGTTCTAAATCGGCGTTTTG
This sequence comes from Scoparia ambigualis, assembly GCA_963921215.1. Classification (NCBI taxonomy): domain Eukaryota; kingdom Metazoa; phylum Arthropoda; class Insecta; order Lepidoptera; family Crambidae; genus Scoparia; species Scoparia ambigualis. Next base: position 61,303 of record CAWUEP010000037.1, read on the forward strand.
TCTAACGTTCCAATCTTTATTATTGTAAGCAATATCGTGATACAAGCAAGCTTCATCCAATTTATTTATTCCTCGTTCACCTCTTAGTAAGCGTTTTTTAAGTTTTGTTCCTGGACCACAAAACTGATATCCAGGTAAGTGTAACTCGAACGGAATGTTATCTATTAAATTGTTGACAATGCCGCTTCCTTCCTTCATTGATGTTCGTAAAGTGACTGTACAACATAATCAGGCGATATTTATATTAAGTCATTAATAATTTTCTGTCAACCCAACTGTTTTCACCATCACTGAGACCCAACCATTTGACAAAGAGTTTGTTTCCTTTTTTCTTTAAAACTTTTTCAATAAGATATATATCGGGAAATTGGGTTCTTTGCAGTTCGTATCCGTAAAAAGATCCTAAAATGATTTGCTTATGTTTGTCTTCTAAGTGGTATGTGACAGGATTTGTATGGTTAACTTTCACAACGTTGAAGATTTCTGTTGACCAGTTGGGAGTATAACCTTTGTAGAATTCACCTTTGTATTTACTAATCCGAACATGATCACCAACACGGTACTTATTTTTTTTCGTTATGTTATTATTTTGTGATTTGATGATGTTGTACTTTACAGTTGTCTGATTTCTTTTGTCAACATCAATAGGTTTAAATTTTGTTATACGATGAACAGTGTTATTATAGCTTTGTACCACGTTTTTCAAATTTTTATTTATCCACTGGTATTGACCGCATAAGCTAAATAGCTTATAAAGGTGACCTTTTAGCGTTCTAATTACTCTTTCAACAATTGCTGCTTTTTTCACAGAATAAGTGGAATAATGGTTAATGTCATATTTTTTCATCAACTCTTTAAAGTTTTCATTATAAAACTCTTTACCTAAATCTGTTTGCAAATTTTTTGGTTTCCGAGACGAATTCAATAATATATTTTCCATTGCGTTGGTGACATTAATTTTATCTTTACTCTTCAAAGGATTTGTCCAAACGTATTTCGATAAAGTGTCAATAACTACTAAAACATATTTATATCCTTTATTAAATTGTGAATACTTTTGAAAATCCATAAGGTCAGCTTGCCATGAATCATCTACTCCTTTTATAATTGTACATCGGCGAGGAAAATTTCTTCTCGCCGCTCTGTGAATTTCTTCTACTATATCTCTTTTACTCATTTTTGTTTGACTTTGCTTGAATCATACGGTCTATTTCTGTTTTTGAGTAAAACATAGTAGACAAGCGATTGGAAGTAGCTGATTCTAAGTTCTGGATGTAAATTTTTACACGACTATTAACTTTATTTATTTCATTCCTTAGATCTTGTACAGTTTTATCCAAATATGCCTTATTTACAGCTTCATCGTCCTTGTCTGGAGATGATAAACCTTTAAGTTTTGATGATTTTAAGTCGTATTCGCCCGTTTCGCACTTTTTTAACGTATCGTTTATGGTATCGATGTATTCAGATAACCTCAAACGTTTATGAATGTGATGACCGAATTTATCTATATTCATTATAATCTCGAAGCTTTGCTTACTGCGAGTATACTGCTTAATTTTCCCCGTGCTATTTGTTTATATTCCATATTTATGATGCCCGCTTCGCGCAGTTCTTCAATTATTGCAACGATTTCATTATCCAAACCCGTGTTACCAGCAGCTTTTGACGCAAGCAGTAATTTCAATCGTTCTATTAATTCATTTGGATCATCCCAATAAACTAAATCTGTATTTGTTTTAACTTTTTTAAAAAGATTGATACCTTTTCCCTGTGGAGGACTCTCAGTACTAGTAGGTTGTTTAGAGAATTTAAATAATGGTTTTATAATACTCATGTATTTAAACCCTTTATTGCTGTTTATTGGTTTGGCAGGATCAAAGTTACGTCTGTGTGCATTAGTATTGATAAGTAGTAGCTTGTAGTTTTCAAGGTCGTCATCTGTAATAACATCTAGATTTGGTACCTTTTTATATAATAGTTCTTTTAAGCCAAGAGTCTTTTCAAAAGTAATGTTTCCAACTTTAAGAATTCTACCGTCATCATGAACGCGAGTGTTTCCAAGCTCAAGTTTCCCTCGCTCATTTCTAATTCCAAAAGGTATGGCATTAAATACTTCAGATGACGTAGACCATGAGGAAGACTCATCTTGATTTATAATGTTTGGTGATGATTGGAGGGACTTAAAAGAACCTTTACTTACATCATGGTTCTTAAAAGGTGACGTAGTTAGGATTTTGTCTGATTTTTGTGGTGTGTCTTGATATTCCTCTTCATCTACACTATTAGAATCAATATATTCTTCACAAGAAGAATACGACTTCTCGCTTTCATTTTTCCTGTTTTTTTTTGATATGGGATCATAAAGCTTTACTTCCTGTAAGTTCTTTTCATCATTTCTATTCGCTAAAATGTTAAGAGGGTCAACAATAGGTTTAAATATTGTTTCCAGGGTAACATTGTTAGAATTTTTAGCATCCTTTATTAAGTCTACCTTCCTTTTAACAGCTGATGCTGATTTTACAATTTGTTCTTTTAAATCTCTTTCCATTTCAATAAATAGGTTTCCTTTCAGCTTTAAGTCACAAATGAAAGTGATTTTATGGCATAATTACAACTGCTTTTGTACATTAATCTAATTCTATAAACGTATCAAATGTCTTCCTATAACATCCTTTGTTTCGTTCACAATCCTTATTTATTACAAGATAATTGAATGGTTTCTTCCAAACAGTTGAGCACATTTCTCGAAATTGTGACCAAGTCATGTCCGACCCTACGTGTTCATCATATACGTGTTTCAAATTTACATCGTCCTGCTTAAATAATATAATTAGGTTAGAATTGTCCCTAATAAGTTGTTTTGGTACTTTTGTATAAGTTTGATTAATATAAAAACAATCGATATTTTTATGACGTCCCATAGCAAAATAATCTCGGATGTGGTTTTGGTTTTCACAAGCAACATCATCAAATATAATAATCGAGTCAGACAAAGCATCATGTGGACTCAAAACTTCGGTGTTGTCATTATATTTATGATACGATGTACCTGCAACCATATTTAATACTTTTTCTAAAAATATGTATTTAGGTTGATACAAAGATTTTGAATAAACATAAAGGTTGCGGAACCGTGGACCATCTGTATGTAGTAATAAACTAATTACTAAGTTTGTCTTTCCACAATTCGAAGGGCCGCAAACAATACAACGGATACTGTTCGGCAATAAGTTGCCATGACGTTTTAACTCATTTGATGATGGTGGGCAAATGCATTTTAATTTTAATGACTGTTTTTGTTTAACAAATCTCATAGCAGCTGTTTTCTTATTGACCACAGTGTTTCGGGAGTTTCAATAAAATGACTTTGAAGCATAGCGCTTAAACATATATACGAGCGAATGGCAGTGATTTTCAAAAGTAATATTGGGACATTCTAGATCACTTTTTAACGACATTGATCGAACGTCAGTGAGATCAATGGAGGAATATTGGGAATTTTCAAAAGTAATATTGGGACATTCTAGATCACTTTTAACGACATTGATCGAACGTCAGTGAGATCAATGGAGTGAAAAGTGATCTAGAATGCCCAATATTACACTACTAAGGTGGTCCTAGAAACTCAGTAAAGAAACGACATAACCCCATCGAGTATGGGTTCGTTTGATTCGTCTTTACGAGTACTTTGGTGCTAGATGGTAACCAGGGTCTGATGATGCAGCTGGAAGGTGGCCATAGGAACTCAGTAATTAAGCGACACAACCGCGTCGAGTTTGATTCGTCTTAATGGGTGGACTGTTTTTGATGGGTGGTGAGTGGTGGTGGTTTAGTGGACGTGAATAAATTTTGTTTACAAAAATATTTGTATTCAGTGAGATGAACAGATGAAAAACGTGTCCAGGGATAATTAAAAAGTAAAAAATAAATTAAAGGTTTTTGCCTTTTTTAAAAACAAGCTTTTATTTAAATGCGCTAAAAAGAAAAAAATAACTTATACTTTAAAACTTTAATTATCAACTTATAACGTCATTACGCAATTTATATGATATAAAAGGTTGTCGCGAGATTTATTATATGTGTAAAAACAAGTAAATTAAATATGTAAATTGATGTGATTGATTTTAACTATTAAAATTTTCAATCTTAGAAAATACGAGTAAGTACTCGTATTAACAATGAATGAACATTTTCTCTCATTTTCATTTCATTCAACTATTCTTAACGCACACCGCATTCCTGACGCGATATAGTGTTTTCCAAAATATATAGTTTCAGAACGCAATACGCATCGATATCAGATTTTCGTTCGTTTCAGTAACTAGGTATATACGATTTGTATCGCCCACTCATAATCAGATTCGAGTCTCCAAAATTAGAACTCAAAAGACGAATGTATTATGTCATAAAGTCCACCGTAATCCATTAAAACTAGAGCGCAGAAAATGACTAGTGCGCTAAAAAAGGCTCGTGCCCTGAAAATGCGTCGAGATCGATCGGGCACTCAAGAGGGCTAGAGCTTTCAAAAAGGCTCGAGCTCTGCAAAAGACTCCCGAGTCGTCGGGCGCCATACAAACGAGGCGAGCCCTGTAAACGACACCGAGCTCTAGACAAAAGGACTTGGACGCCTCGAGCCTTGTACATCACTACTTGCAACAGTTCACGCATGAGGGCGGGAGCCCTTTTTGTACCGCATCACACTGTGTACGCATATGTGGTCCCCCACAGTGGCTACACACTTCCAATGTCTCCTTGCAATGTTTTTTGCCGCGGCCATACTCTAGACATACAGAGCATTGTATGAGTGGGGACAGATCCTCCACTCTTATTCTCTGTATGTCTAGCTGTACGGTCCTCCTATCGATGGCCTTGCGCCAAATCTGTGGGGATACCATCAAAACCACATGCGTATGGGTTGCGAGCTCTCCTGTACCTTACCGCTATCCTGTTTTCCTCCTCGCTGAGGCCGCGGAACAGGTCCCCGTTCTGGTTCTCCAGAGCTTGGATGATATCCTCGTCTGTGTTTGTCTGGAGAACATCTTTCAACACCAGCAGGGGGTCCCTGTTCCGCACTTCCTTAACTTGGAGGCCGACCTCTTCCCCTTCCAATCGCTCCTTAACACCTTTCCGCGCTTCCTCTGTGCTGCAGCCGATTATAACCTTCTTATCTTTCACTTTCCTAATTCGGTCTATCTCTACCTTGCCCTCTTTCGCCCTTACCGCTCTCCGGACCCTCTCTATAATCTGGTCTCCGGACTCAGTCTCGTCCCGGGCTGTCACTATGATTGAGTGCAGCGACTCGCCCGTCGGAGTAGATCTCTCGACTCTGCCATAGGTAACCCCTTTTAACGCTTCCTTGTTGTCGGTCAGGGCTCTCTTCAGTTCTTCCATCTTTTCCACTGTCTCCTTTTGTCTTTCCTTCATTTCCCTATTTCGTCTTTCGCTCGCCTCTATCATTTGCTCTATCCTCTCTGGCATTCTATCATTTTTTGTACTGTGTCTAACTTCTATTTCATTACGTCTCTTCTGATTCTCTTCCATCATTCGCCCTATTCTTTCAGTTTGTTTTTCCCCATTTTCCCTATTTCTTCTTTCACTCGCCTCTATCATTTTTACCATCTTCTCTAGCACTCTATCATTATTTGTACTGTCCTTAGCTTCTCTTTCCCTAAATCTCCTTTCATTCTCTTCTATCATTCTTCCAATTTTCTCTATCACTCCATCATCTTTCGTACTATCCCTACCTCTACTTATCTCCGCCTTTTTTCCCCTAATTTCCCAGTCCATTTCCACGGTTATCGCGTATAATCTGTCAATTAACTTGATATGGTTGGTATTAGAGCTTGTTAAGTCCGCCTGGCTAGCTACCACCATCTTATCTAAAGTCTGGCGCTATAACAGCAATGGTAATAGCATTGTTGTGTTCCGACAGCTTAGAGATAAAAGATAGGTAGTTCCTCAGTGGTTGATGATTTCGCGTGAAGTGCGCTTCCACCTACGGCCTTATAGTCATTTAGCATCAAGCGAGATGAAGGCCAATATTTTTTAATGTGAAAAGGATTCGCAGAGTAGGTTCTTTGAGGAAGGAGTAGGAATTGTGAAGAGAGGCGGGGGGCAGATATGGGCCTCCGGCAGGGGGAGTGTCACTCTGGAGTTTAGGTCCGTTCGGCCGGCTGTCTATCTGTCGCTTAGAGAGTCACATAGCTGTTGTGGTTTTTGGTTGTGATTATTTAGCGCGACGCTGGGGGGCACCAGTACTCTTTTTTCTCTTTTGTTTATCAACTGTCTAACATTAGGCAAAGGAAATTAAGTCATACAGGCACATAAATGTTTTTCATATTTTTTGTAAACGCATAAGTATATCCATATTTTTATTTGTTTAACTTTATGAAACCTTTTTAGGTACTTACATATTGGTTATTAATTTAAATTAAGCTTAATTTTAGTTTTTTTTATTTTGTAAGGTTTTGTTTTAATATTGTTTTGTTTACTTAGGTTCCTATTTTCAACATTTGTTATTTTGTTAAGGCTTGCATTTTTGATTTTCTAGTTTGTAACGTCGCCCCTACTCAAGGCCCAGCTGAAAACCAACGTTGTGGCGTCCAGCTGCAACAATAGCTGAGCTGGTTAGCCTTTTCGGCCAACCTATATTATTGTTTGATTTTTTTTTGCTTAAAAAATATTTTTATAAGTACTTTTCTTTCTTTTCTGTGTGTAATTTTTGCCGAATAAATCGTTTACTTACTTACCTACTAACTACCTGTAGTTTCTCTGAGTGGTAGAGCCACAAGAGAGCTCTTCGATAATGATGATCCCCTCAGGTACGTGGACGTGCTAACCGCCCAGCTGAAGCAGAAGCTGTCCCTCTGCGACAAGCTGCAGCGCCTGGCATCACGCGCGGCGCAGCTGGCGGCGGCGGCGGCGACGCGCAGCGCGAACCTGCGCCCGCTGCTGGCGAAGATCGTGGAGAGGACTAAGGAGCTGCAGGCTAACGTGAGTCGCCTGATCGGTTAAATTGTAATGTGTCGATACTTTAGTAACAGGAAGACAGGGTGGTAAAGGTTCCATGTCGATTTGTTAGCGTTTTATAATCATCACGGCCTATATAGGCTCCATAAAATAAATAATTCTTTTAAGGGTCTGTGTGTAAGATTTTACAACAAAGTACCAAATGATATTCAGAAATTAGATCTTAATAAATTTAGAATCAAAATCAAAGAAAAGCTTTATAAAAAAGCTTATTATAAAGTGTCAGATTACACAGAACACAAAACAGCTTGGATCTGAAATGCTCCAAGCACTCCAACAGCTATTTCTAATTGTCTTTATTTAATTGATACTACATAGTATTGTAGTTTTGTATTGCATCATTTATTATTTTTTAAATTCATATTTTGTATTGACCTGGTAACGACATATTCTTTTTTTGTTGTTTGTAAATGTCGTTGCTTTTGTGCGCTGTGGTTTCTTGCGCCCATTCTTTGCCACAGTTAAAAAATTATGTCCTGAATGGGTGGTAGGTTAAAAAAGATTTGGACGATTCAAAGTACTTATTAATTGAGTTTATTGAATAAATATATTTTGAGTTTGAGTTTGATATAAGGGAGATAAGTGGTAAACTTTTCATGTCGATTTGTTAGCGTTTTATCATCATCATCATCATCAGCCTATAAACGTCCCACTGCTGGGCACAGGCCTTCCCACGTGGACAACAGCAAATGAGGCCCAATGCGGAATAGTGGGTTGCTACTGTTATCCCATTAAGGCGAAGGGTATGCTACAGTGCTGCCGCCAATGGTTTTATTTTTTATCTACTAAATAAGATCTTTTTTCATAAATTAACGACCTACCGGACCTACAAAATACCTATAATATTTATTTGATGATTGTACACTACATTTTGGTCTGTTTTTGTACTCATAAAACGGGCTAACGCCTAAAGTGGCCACTTTTTTTGCTAATCTACACAACAAAAAGTAGTGTACAATTATTAAATAAATGTTATAGGCGTTTCCCTAGGTCCGGTAGGTCGCCAAATTATGAAAATCCATCTTATTTAGTAGTTATACAATAAAATCAATTAGCGGCGGCACTGTAGCATACCCTTCGCCTTAACGGGCACTTCATGTTGAAATATTTCATTGGTTTACGACCTTATCTCAATTGTATAAAGTTCAAAATATGGTGGTTGTAAAAAACAGAAAACGTAATCTTTTATTTTTAACTTATTATATTTTTATACTTACCATGTTTTTCTGTTCTTGCAATAAACTTACTTGTATTTTTCAGATTGAAATCGACATTTCGAAGAAGTACAAAGGCAGACCTGTCAACATAATCGGCGGGGTGAAGTTCTTATAAAAATATCTACCTACGTTTTATAATGTCATATTTTGCAAGAATTCGTTGACTTTTATGTATATAACAAATATATTTTATGTTGATTAATGTACTTATCATTTATTTTTATTTATGCCTTCACACTATACTAATTTACCCCCATTTATGTCTGTTGTTGCACAGACATAAATGAGTCACAAAAGAAAAGAAAAATTAATAAAGTGATTGTGCCTGCGCCCTTTTTTTTTTAATTTTTACCCAGAGGAATGCGTTACGCATACCCGGGGCCTTGAAGAGGCCCCGGGTTATGTGAGACTCGCCCGTCCGTCTTTCCACCTCCCGCCAACTGTATGGGGACGACATTGTCCCCAGTCGGCTGCCAGGGAGAAGCCCCGGCTGGGAGGGGTAAGACGGAGGGGAATACTCACTAAACCTCTGGAGGACCAAACTCCGATAACAGGTGAAGGCCGCGGGGCCTATCCTGGGGGAATTGAACCGCGGGTGCGCCCTAACCAACCAGATTTTTTAAAGGATCCCATGATAGAGCAAGGATAACTTGTGTTATGCTTGGTGTAAGCCTGCCATTTCAAAATAGCAGACTTAATATATAAAAAAAACTATTGCACAAGATTATCTTCAAGCATTGCTGCATTTAAGCAGTAATCGTAATGGTTCAGTCGCAAAATGTACCTTTCGCATAATGCAACCTATGCGCAAAACGTTTCATTCGCAAAATGTACCTTTCGCAAAACGTACCTTTCGCAAAATGTACCTTTCTCAAAATGCACCTTTCGCAAAATGTACCTTTCGCAAAATGCACCTTTCGCAAAATGCACCATTCGCAAAACGTACCTTTTTTCTACATTAACCCTTTAATCATAGTGTAAATTTATTTATTTTAAAAACAAGTCTTGCAAGCTTACAGGGGCCCAAGTCTGCTAATTTACGAATAGCATAATTGAATCGCAATTGTATCGCATTGTAATTGTTGGACACATTTGGTATTCTTAAATGAGTAAGAGAATACCAAATGTGTCAAACAATTACAGTGCGATCCAATTGCGATTCAATTATGCCATTCGTAAATTAGCAGACTTGGGCCCCAGAACGACCCAAAGCAAGTTTGTTTAGCTTAATTTGTTTGGTGTTGCCTAAATATTCTATTGTTAGCGTGTGAGCAAATTACAGGAATCAATATGTGATCATGTTCAATACTTATGCTTAGTAAAATTGTAATTGTTTGACACATTTGGTATTCTTAAATGAGTAAGAGAATACCAAATGTGTCAAACAATTACAGTGCGATCCAATTGCGATTCAATTATGCCATTCGTAAATTAGCAGACTTGGGCCCCAGAATGACCCAAAGCAAGTTTGTTTAGCTTAATTTGTTTGCTGTTGCCTAAATATTCTATTGTTAGCGTGTGAGCAAATTACAGGAATCAATATGTGATCATGTTCAATACTTATGCTTAGTAAAATTGTAATTGTTTGACACATTTGGTATTCTTAAATGAGTAAGAGAATACCAAATGTGTCAAACAATTACAGTGCGATCCAATTGCGATTCAATTATGCCATTCGTAAATTAGCAGACTTGGGCCCCAGAACGACCCAAAGCAAGTTTGTTTAGCTTAATTTGTTTGGTGTTGCCTAAATATTCTATTGTTAGCGTGTGAGCAAATTACAGGAATCAATATGTGATCATGTTCAATACTTATGCTTAGTAAAACAATAACCATGTCGCGTAGCGGTGTAAGAATACCACCACCCACTCTCTTTTCTCGGGAGTCGTAAAAGGCGACTAACGGACTAAAGACTGCATTTACTTCCAACTACATAGAGCGGCGATGGGCTCACCACCAGTCACGCTGAGCACATGTGCAGTCGCTATTTGGTGAAAAGTGGACTATCGTAGAGGAGTGCTTTTGCTGTCCTAATTACCTAGTCTCTGACTAACTCTTTGGGGATAATAGTCGTGATTATATATTAAATATTGCTATTTATATAATATGTTAAAATACTGCTTAATCCATTTAGTGCCGCTTGGTGCTTAAGTCTTTTGCAACTCACTTGAGGCTCTTCTCGAGAACCATCCTTACACGTTTTACTTGATTAACATGCATACATACATATGATCACGACTATTATCCCCGAAGGGTTAGTCAGAGACCTGGCAATGATGGCCGCAGTCCGCCTGCCATAGTCCACTTTTCACCAAATATCGTCTGCACATGTGCTCAGCGTGACAGGTAGTGAGCTGGTTAGCCCAGCGCCGCTCTATGGAGTGGGATGTATGTGCAGTTACTTGATTAAGCCCTGGTTCTGTCCTCCGTCATTAAGCCTGTCCTTATTTAGAATAGGTCGTAGGGATGTTGCGGCGCCACCTACTTGCATGACGCCGCACAACACACGTGCTCTAGTTAGTCAACACGTGAAATCACATCATAGATGATGGAAACCGCACGACAAATAGCTTATAGTTAATGATAATTTTATATAGTATCTTAACCCTAGAACCCTACCCATATTTGGAGTGGACTTTTCCTACCCAGGGTGCTAGAGCACCCATAAATACTTTTCAAAATATTTTTGTAAATAATAGATTACCGAATTTTTTTTATTTTTATTTGTGTTCTTTAGTTCATATCAACATGGAAAAATAACTAATTAAGAATATATAATTTAATTCACACATTTGGCACACATTTTAATTTAGTGCTCGCCACAGATAGGAATTTTGCACTTGTTGCAACAAGTTTTAGTTTTGCGGTTTTTTAAGTATGGAAAAAAGCGACATCGCCCCTGTTTAGAAACGGCAGGCACTACCGGTTCAGGCATAACCGGTGTTTTCAAAATTCCGCTTATCATTTTACGGATATTGTTGTGTAAAGTAGGCCAATTTTTCCGTTTCTCAAGCCAAGGTGTTAGAAGCAGCATGGCTAATGTTTTGTTAGTTCTTCTGTTTACTATATTTTCTTTATTTCATCTTCGGAGTCTGATGATGATACAGGTTCAAGAAAATCTTCAATAATTTGATCTAACTCGTTGTCAGATAGGTACATCAAATCCAACATAAAGTTCATTTTCGTCGTCGTTTTCGAACAGTAAGCGCTCTATAATAGATTCGTCATCAAGCACGACCCGTATACTTGTACTTGCCATTTTGTTACATGCAGTTAATATCATAACCTAAGAAAATAATATTTGATGAACGAAAACAAAAATTAAAACCGTTTATCACTATAAACACACACGAAACAATTATTTCGATTTCAACTGATTTTACTACCCAAGGGTGCTGGATCACCCTGCACTAATTATTTACATTACTTACCGGGATGACAGCCAATTGACAACTAGCACAAAATGGCGAACACAAGCAAACATGAGATTATAAAAATTACCAAACAAATGTTGCCAATAGTTAAAAAAATATTGCCAATCAAAGTTACTCCAGGGTGATACAGCACCCTGGGTAGGGTTCTAGGGTTAAGAGGGTTTACGCATTTCGATTTTCCATACAAATAACAATTAATACACAATAAAAAAATAATTACATTTAGAAAATTAGAAAATTAAATTTTATGAAAATTAGAATTATACGAAAATTACGAAATTAAATTAATTAAAAATAAATTACATGCAGGTAGGTAGCGCTATCCCCTAACTATCTAGCGCTATCACTAACATTGATGTTTTAACGACCGCCGTGGTCGACTGGTTAGCAGGCCGTTTCTGGCGTCGCGCCATCTCTTGAGTTCCCGGGTTCAACTGCCAGTTGGGAAAGAAAAAAATTTCAATTGACTGCGTTTATCCTTATTTATTTAAGTTTTGGATAGGTGACTTACTGGCGTGTGTACATAACCGTGTGGTAAACGAACTATGCCTATTTCTGTCTCCAAGCAGCGTTGTTTTTTTTCTAAATCCACTAATTTTCTAACTCCCTAATCCATTGTAATGGCAGAAATCGACAGGGTATACCTACATAGAGGCATGGATGGAACTCTGCGCTTGCTGTTCAAATTAAATCAAGTCAAATTAAAATCATTTATTCAACATAAACCTTTACAGGCACATAATGACGTCAAAAACAAAAAGAACAGTTAACTAACGTGTAGTTAATCTTAAAAGCTAATCTAACCAACTAATCCACCTACCTACCTAATCTACCACCAGTTCGGATTTTGGGAGAGCCATCGACTGAGTTCGTGATCCCGAGCCATCCTTATGGCATAGAAGGGATGGTATACTAGGTTTTTAGTGGGGAGGTCCTTTCCCCCGTCGAGTTTTTTCTGACTGGGCGAGGGAGGGGGATTAGAGCCCCACATAACCCCAGGTGGCTCCAGGCCTCTGTGTATATAGGTACACATATGTACATACATATAATCACGACTATTATCCCCGAAGGGTTAGTCAGAGACTAGGCAATGAAGACCACAAAAGCAGTCCTATACCATAGTCCACTTTACACCAAAAAGCGACTGCACATGTGCTCAGCGTGACAGGTGGTGAACCCATCGCCGCATCTGTGTATATGCCGTGTAAAATATTATACCATTTTACCTTAAAAGGGCTACCACACTGTTGTAAACCGACGTTTACAACAGCCGTTTACAACAGTGTGGTATAGGTTGTTTTCAACGTCATTTCGGTCAACCTTTCCACGACCTTTGTTTGCGGGCGCGCGTTGAAAACCGCTGTGTTGCCACTGCCTTAAACACCATAACACTACGCTATCTTCAACCTACATACAACGTGGTTACTGGAAAAAGCCAAGTTCGTATTTATTAATGCACGTACAGCGCGGTATTTTTTACATCTTTAAAAGCTCATATTTAGCTAATAATTATATAAATTTAATCGCGTTTTTCTCCAGCAAATTGATCATTTTTTTTAAATTGCCTCACCACTTAGGGTATATCAAGGAAGGGATGCCAATAGCGCTATTTAAATTCGCAAATAAAACAAAATATGTCAAATATGCTAAATTTAACAATAATGCATAACATCCTGCTGTAGCCTAAATTTTACTCTTAAAATACTAATAAAGCAGGATCCTGCTAAAAATGGCAACACTGTGGACTGTGGCAAACCAAGTGGAAGCTCGTTCACAACAAGTTGTAAACGAGCCTCCCGCCAAGGTGACCTGGTGGGAAAGGCTTGTTTACAACAGTGTGGTAGCCCCTTTATTTTAGTAAAAAAAAAAGCTTCCGGGTTATTTACGTTCGTTTGTTTTGCAACAATCCATGGACTACGTGGTGGTCATTGCTCGTTGGCAGGTAAGTAACATATAAAAACGTCACCTCAGGCTAGACTTGCTTTAGGTGGAAATCGTACCCTACAAACTTTCGCTATCAGAGCGACTGCTCTTCTAACTGATTTGTGAAACACTCTGAAAACCAGTTGTGAATTTTAAGGTGACCGAATCACCTTAAAATTCACCATCCTCTGCAGTCAACGAGTTTTTTTTATATTAGAAGGAGACGAACGAGCAGGCGGTTCACCTGATGGAGAGCAATCACCGCCGCCCGGGTGTCCATGGAGCAAACCCAGAGGAGTCGCAGATGCGTTGCCGACCTTTAAGAAAGGAATAGGGTTGAGGAAGGAATAGGAATTGTGAGGGGGGGAGGGAGGGTTTCCGGAACTCTCACTGGCCGAACGAAACACAACAGCACCAAGTGCCATTATTTCACGCCGGATATTCGTGAGAGGGTGGTATTACCCTGGGGGAGCCGGCCCAATGCGTGCTGCAACGCAACGTGACTCTACCACTCAGTCAGTGTCATTCATTTAGCACCACCTAGGGGTCACGGGTAAACCTACGGTTATTATGAAAAACAACATTATCAATTTTAGTAAGTAGAGTATAAAACTTTCCGGTTTTTATATTTTAAAACAAAAACATTTATCCTTTAAGTAATATACAATATATTGCATTGTGAATGCAAAATTTCAATAATAAAGACTTTCCTGTTTGTTTTTCAGATCAGTAACAAAAAACGTTTTATTTAAGTACTTGAACTTAAATTTTTATTAATTTTTATATTTATTATACTAATCTATCCATAAACAATCGGATAGTAATATTGAGGATAGTAATAATAGTAAGCAGGATAAGCAGGATAAGCAGGATAATAATAATAGTACGGATAGTAGGGGTAGAGGTAACAGCTTATCTCTTTAGAGTCGCCCTTTCCATTGCGCCGAGACGGTTTGCAGTCCACAGGTTTCTGGACCGTGGCAACTATTAGGGAAAATATTAAACTAATTGCGAGGAGAAGTCGTAGCTTCTGAAAGGATAAAAAATAATTGTAGTTAGTCCTTAAAATAGTTAGCACCTAATCTTCACACTCTTAAAGGTACTTCTTTTGTTAATTTAACATTCTCCGCAATTTGATCATACACATAGGTACCTACCCGTTTCCCGGATGTGAGAGAACGAGACTGACATACAGCCTACGACTTTCCGATCCGATCCGATCCGATTCCGACGATCCTAAATTCCTGACATACATTCGTTACTTCATTTACTCTCATAACGTTTTTAAACATGCTTGTCGGTTCAAAATAAGTTTAATCGCCTCTTTGGTCTAGTGGCTAAGCCACCGGTTTCAGACCCAGAGGTCCCGGGTTCGATTCCCAGCGGGGGGTACATCTTTGTGTGCTCGGTTTGGTTGGTGGTAGGGCTGTTAAGTTCGCCTGGCTGGCTAACCACCATCTTATCTAAGTCTGTCGCCATTACAAAGATGTTTATAGCATTGTTGTGTTCCGACAGTTTGAAATAAGCTAGCCAGTTCCTTAGTGGTTGAGGATTCCGGGTGAAGCGCGCTTCCACCTTCGGCCTTATCGTCACTTACTATCTAATATAGGTGAGATGAAGGCCAAGCGCTTGCCCGTTGTAGAATAATAAAAAAAAGTAGGTACTTATACTTACCTACACTTTTAAGGAGAACGTGTGAACCATCTTGTTTTATTTATTCAACTAGGAAGTACATACCTAGGTACTAGTTGAATAAATTAAAAGAGGTAATCTGAAACTTTTAACTAACTGAACAGGCAAAAGCTCGGCAGTATAACTAATTGATAAATAAGTAATTACTTATTATTTTGACTCACGTTCATTTTTAGTATTAGTGACTAGTTCAAACTTAACTTTGACTTAAATAAAATTAAAAGCACGTTTATGCGTTGATAGCTATCGTACCATCACCGCCATTAAAAAAAAAAAACAAAAAAGACTGCAAATTACATTTTCAGATTAGATGCATTCGTACCATGTCATTGATACATAATTGATTATTGATTTTGCATGGCATAGCAACATTAACATCGATTCTGCAGTACAGGAGAGCCTCACTCTCTAAGAAACTCCGAAACTTCGTTAGCACATAATTCGTCATACAATTCGCGCGCTGCTGTTTTTTGACAAGCGATTGACATTGTACATACCTACTTACACACGGGTCTGATACTCTAGTTCGAATGATGTTACCTCGATGGTCATTACCTCGATGTCTCTACCTCGACGGTACACTTCACCGATGGCTCGTTACCTCGAAAGGTCAATACCTCGAAGGATCTCTTCCTCGACGGGTCTTTTCTTCGATGGGACAAGGCTACGACGAATTTCGGGCCAACGAATTCTCGGATGCGCTTAGAGAGTAGAGCCTCTGTTACGGGAACCAGATCTAGCGAGGTGCCAGGATCGTCCGCAGTAAATGGAGGTTCAATATTGCACATGTTTTGGTCAGTATTGTGGTGACTATTTGGTATTGTTGTGTCTATTATTTGTGTAACTCGCATTAGGCCAGCGTGGTGGACTATGGCCCAAACTCCCCACGTGGGAAGGTCTGTGCCCAGCGGTTATACGTTTAGTCTGCTGATGATGATTACTTAATAAAGTACAAAATCAAGTGTACGATTTACCTTAAGAG
Organism: Scoparia ambigualis; assembly: GCA_963921215.1. Taxonomy (NCBI): domain Eukaryota; kingdom Metazoa; phylum Arthropoda; class Insecta; order Lepidoptera; family Crambidae; genus Scoparia; species Scoparia ambigualis. The sequence continues at coordinate 77,583 of CAWUEP010000037.1, forward strand.
GCCGGCCTGTTACATCTCGACTGCGATATTTGCGTAAAATGACCAATTTTGGCGTTCTTGATCTCAGAAACAATATACATTAACAACTTTGACTTATTAAATAGTGTAGAATAGCTATTGCGTAACGGCCTCGCTTTTTGTAAATTTTGCTTAACTTTTTAATTAAACCCAAAATTGTAGAGAAAGATTTTCATAAAATGCGCGAAGGCACTTTTTTGAGCTTATCGATTTAACTACTGTTCTAAACAAATAAAATAAAAAAATTAGAATGTCTCTCATAAAGTCGTATAGTGCGTAGCGGCCTCGGAATTTTTAGATATCATTGATTTTATATAGAAAAAAAAATCTTATTCTAACAAAAAACTTCGAAAATCGCTTTACTCGTAAGTTAACTGTGAATTTCTCCAAACTACGATAATATTATTGAGCAAAATCTATACCAGAATAATTGTTACTTCATGAGGAATGACGATTTTATAAATAATTTATTATCCTATTTCGATAAAAACGATAAATACAACTGCAAAATTACTACAAAATGCGATGCGCCGGCCGTCCCAACTCAGCTTATTCTCGCAGAGTGGAGATTTGTAATATTATGCATGAATTTATTATCCTATTTTGATAAAAACGATAAATACAACTGCAAAATTACTACAAAATGCGAAAATGGGCATTTTACGCAAAAATCACATTCGAGGTGTAATAGGCCTCATAACGATCTAAACTTTGTTACCTTTTTAGATTGTTATCAGCCAGGTGTAGGTGAAGGTTGCTCTTCTCTGCGATACGGCAGTGTTATATAAAACTGTCATATCATTTTCATCAAGTACTTACATAAATAGATGTTCCCTGTGAATAGGTCACCGATGAAGAAAGATTAAAGGGCATAACCGAGATAGCATCTTGGTGTGAATGGGCTGCGCGTAAGACTGTATCACCCAGTTACTTACAGTGTTACGTAATCAGTTCTGTTGTGCAGTTTGAGAAAAAGTGTGTGGAATTAATTATTGTAATTGGTGTGGAGTGGTTGGCAACCTGTCATTTAAGACGGACTGGCATTTCTCTCAAATTGTGTGCTAATGAGGATTTCAACCAGCATTTAATTTTACGAAACTAAATAATTCGTGAAAATAGCTTTGTCTAAAATGTTGACAATTTTTTTTATTAATAAATTAGAATACAATAACGCAATATTGTGACACAATATTTTAATCTTGTATTGTTACAGTTACATGAGAACTAGAGAAAGAAATATGGGCCTTGGAGAGATTCATGTACCTAACGTTATTTCTGTAAAAATTAAGAAATTGTTGTTTTGTTTTGCTGTTTTCTACGTTTTCTTTGATAAGTAGGTAGGTACATACTCTTATTTCCACTTTTCACCTTTTATATCAATGATACATCCCAAAACAGTGTGTAAGAAAATTCAACTTGTGCACAGTAGACAGTACAGTCAGTAATAATTTTTACCAAATTGTGTAGACATGTATTTCTAAATATTTGACACACGCACTTACCCATGCGTATTTTGCTGTTACGACTTACGCAACATAAAGTTGTACCTCAAAATGTAAATCCATAGTTAACAAAGCTGGCGCACGACTGCCCCGCTCGTCTGCCTGTTATCATGACCTACGATCTGTACCGAATATATTTAACTATTGTTCTAAACAATGGTCTCATTCGCACGTTTCAGTTTTGTTATAAAAATAGTCGTTGCGTTACATTTAAAGGTACTGCTATGCGATTCTCTAAGCGACACATAGACGCTGCGCGCATTGATCTGCTGTCTTTTTCCAATGCTATGAATATGAAAGAGACAGAGTCATTTCTCAGCGCTGCGGCAGCCGCAGCTATCAAGGCTTTAGTTTAGAGAATAGCACGGCTGCGGGCGGTGTAGGGTTGAGATGGTTAAGGCTGATGATGATGTGTGCCAATGACCGCATTAGAAACTGTTAGTAGCCTATTTGAACGTAAGACACACCTGAATACTGTTAGTCGCCTATTGAACATAGATTTAAACAAGCACAGTATTTTGTTATAGGATTTTTACCTTATTATCAAAGTTATTATTAATAATGTAAGTAGTTCTCTTAATTTAGGCCAACAGGTATGTTCAACCCATGGAATAGATTATAAAGTTAAACCCGACAGTGGACTATTTCTCTCTTAACTAAAATAAAAATAAAATTATGTTCTAAAATTACTGAACTGGGCCAAAAAAATGCGTAGGGGTTTTTGTAGTTAAGATAGGTAGGTACTTATTTATTTATACAGTTGACAACTGCCAGTTGCATTGGTATATATTTAATTGTAAAATCGTTCATTTCAATCGTAAGAATAATAAATGAGGCCAGTCAACATCAAAAATAAATGAAGTAATTTATTTAAAAAAAACCAATCTGCAGTCAGTACCCTATCTATATTCTATATCCCTCAATGAAGCATTGTCTTTCCGGTCGATAGGACACGAATGCCCCAAGCACAAATTGAAATATACACCGAAGGGTTAATATTTAGCTTATCAAGACCCGGTTTGGCAAAAACGAGGAATGGCTGACTGCCCCACACTGATATCACTGCTGATTATCAAGCCAAGCCAATTAACATGACTGTAGAAGTAAGTATTCTCTAGTACCTAAGTAAGCAAGGTATAAAAAAAAACTTACTTATAAATGATTTTATTTACACTCATTATAAAATTACTAATTCACAACTCTTTGTACATTTCATCTCTTTGTAGGTACATTTCATAACAAAAAATCAAAAATTACAATTCTTCAAATATAATTCTTGAGTTGATCATAACCAACTGTCAAGTCTTAACTCGACATAAGTTTCGTGCATTAATCACATTATGCGTTTCTACTTTGACGGGACCAATCAGCCAGCAAGACATACATTTACATGGTATTAAAAGACCCATAACGAAGCCGAAATATAAGGCGTCTGCTAGAAACCGCAAGAAACTTCAAGGGCTGGTCAGGTCAAGTGTTTTAGACATGACAAAAATGACAAAAAAGAAATTCTTGCTTTTTTATTTTTCATTAAATATTCATTTTATGAATTTTAATTTGATAGTCTTTGAGTAAGTATCTAACTTATTTTAAAGCAATAATAGAAAAATAAAATGAAAGAATTAACTATTAAATAACAATTTAATTACAACGCGCGGGCAGCGGCCGGCCGTTGACCCACCCGTCTGTTGACCCGTCCGCGTCAGCTGGGCGATAAGTAACCTACGTTAGTCTGCAATCTTTTTGTCATTTTTGTCATGTTTAAAATACTTGACCTGACCAGCCCTTGAAGTTTCTTGCGGTTTCTAGCAGTCACCTTATATACGCATAATATAGGACACCCTTATTTTTAGTCACTTAACATAAAACAGGTGTAAAAGAGACGGTGAGAGAAAGTTTGATGATTAGTACACTGCATTTTAGAAAAAACAATGTGTCTTTGACATTTGACGTCTCCGTAACAAGTCGGGACCCCTCAGGTACTTAGGAGGAAACCTACGTGGAAGTGGCATGTATAATTCTCATACAAAACACAGAAAAACGACGTTTTGTGTTCCCCTGTTTCCTCCTTCAGAACTGGACCAATTTTTATTACTTACTTTTTCAGCATCGGTTAAAGAAAGAGATTTTCTATGTCTGTATGTTTGATTTTTTTCTTAAACCAGCCACTTAATTTTTCTGAAGACGCCTTAAAACGGAGTGATTTAGCTAAATTTTGAAGGCTCTGGTTGTTAAATAAATGACTAAAAAAATTAAACATACAGACGTAGAAAATCTCTTTCTTTAACAGATGCTGAAAAAAACATAAAAATTGGTCCAGTTCTGAAGGAGAAAACAGGGGACTACGAAACGACGTTTTTCTGTGTTTTGTATGAGAATTTTGCATGCTACTTCCACTTAAGTTTCCTCTTAAGGCGCGAAATACACAGAAGCGATGTAAGATTCGGATGCGCTGCGGATGTGAGTCGGATAAGTTGTCCCTTCAAATCTTGTTCGTACAAAATGTATGAAAGAGGTGCCTTGTAAATTACACAGAAAGGTTACGGCGCGGATTTATCACGTGATAAATCCGCATCGCATCCGAATCTTACATCGCTTCTGTGTATTAAGCGCCTAAGGCTGAGTCCTCCTGAGTCACGGTCACGGCGCATCGGCGGCAGGTGGATTGCGGAGCGTAGGAATAAAGTGTGTAGGCGCGCCCGCTCGCAGTTCGGACAGTTTCTGTTGAGTATTTGTTTCGTGCGCGGCGGATTCCGCCTGCGCGTTGCGCCGTGACTCAGGACTGTCGTAAACCAGACGCAATTGAAATTCATACATAGGCATACATACATATAATCACGACTATTATCCCCGAAGGATTAGAGACAGGTAGGTAATGAGGACAGCAAAAGCAGTCTTACCATAGTTCACTTTTCACCAAAACGCGACGTCACATGTGCTAAGCGTGACAGGTGGTGAGCCCTTTTCCGCTCTACGCTGTTGGATGTATATGCACCAAATGTACACTCTTTAGTCCGTTAGTCGCCTTTTACGACACCCAAGGGAAGAGAGGAGGTGGTAGTTTTCTTTCACCGCTACGCGACACAGTTATATATAGAAATTCAATTGTTTGTAACCTTTAAGAGTATTTGTGACAGACAAGGGGTGAAGTTCCCGTAGAAAAGAATAGTCGCGTCGATTTCATGAATGAACGAGCTCTACAATTCGTTAAGGGTCTTTTTACACCCACTCATACCTTGCTATCCTCCCCTATCTGAACATAAGTAGGTTCTGCAGCAGCCTAATAGGCGAGGACTTGCATAAAGCTCTTCGTTTCGGGCAAGCGTACTGTTTTACACACATGGCGAACTTCCTATCACACTCGCAGAGCCTTCCAGCACATCCATTGATGAACTGGTGCTGGCTGTGGTAGTTTTCGATGGCGCACAGGGGCTGGCCCCGGTGACACTTCCAGTAGTAAGGTTGGAAGTAGACCGTGAAGAACGGACAGTATATGTTTTCGTAGCAGTCGTCGTGCATTTTGCAACATCTGTAATTGAAATACATTCATCATACATACAGTCATGACTAAATTTTCCCCACAAGGTTAGACAGAGACTATATAAGGTGACTGCTAGAAACCGCAAGAAACTTCAAGGGTTAATCAGGTCAAGTGTTTTAAACATGACAATTATGACAAAAAAGGAATTCGTGTTTTTTTCATTTTTAATTAAATAATTCATTTTGTCAATGAATTTTAATTGGATAGTCTTTGAGTATCTAATTTATTTTAAAGCAATAATGTAAGAAAAATAAAATGAAAACAAATAAAAATAACGATTATTTACAACGCGCGGGCAACGGCCGGCCGGCCGGTCGTCCGTTGACCCGTCAACGTAGGTACTTATCGCCCAGCTGGCGTGGAATTTCTTTTATGACCTTTTTGTCATGTTTAAAACACTTGACCTGACCAGCCCTTGAAGTTTCTTGCGGTTTCTAGCAGTCGCCTTATATAGGCAATAAGCACCGCAAAAGCAGTCCACGTTTCACCGAATCGCAACTGCACAATGTGCTCAGCGTCACGCTGAGCACATGTGCACCTATCAAGGTCGTGAGCACATCGCGCTGAAATTAAATTAAAATCATCATCACTGTTGGAGTCAAGATTTTCTTCTTGTACAATAGCAGGGGAGATTAAAAGATTAGCAACCCGCATTTGTCCAGTGTGGGGAGTTATGGTGCTTGGGTGCGTTATGGTGTAGGTTCGAATCCTGTTTGTGGAAATTTCATAATTTGTAATAATTTTGAGATGACATACTTATAATGTTTTCATGCGTGAATCTCATCAAAATAAAATGTATTCTGAGGTGTGACTATTATCTTATTTCGTAGGTAGTGCAAGGTAGTTAGGTAATTGGTTTGATTCTTAAAAAAACTTTTAACAGTCGAAATCAATTCCAAATACCCTTCTCTTAAGCCAGTTATTGAAAACGAGAGCGTTCGTTAAATTCAAAAGATTTGTTTACCTGCAGCGAGCTACCAATTAGCATCGATAATCGATATTGTGGAAAACAAGAAGTCCTTAATTAGCTTGCTCGTTTACTTAAAATCAAATAGTCAAATTGAAAAGCTCAACACCTATATAAAGCATTCGTAATAAAAATCAATTGCTGTTCGTTAGTCCAGATAATACTCAAAAACGGCTTGACCGATTTGAATAATAATATTTTTAGTTTTGTTCGTTTAAACAGGGGTGGCTTAGAAGAAAGAATATTGGGAAAATTCTGAAGAAAACAACATTTTAAACTTTTATGGTCACTATAATAACTTCTACTGGATGTGTGTGTTTTGTGTTTTATAAAGTTAAGTTTTAAAACAAATTACTTATATAAAAAATTAAATGGACAATCGTCTAACTGACGTGACTGAAGACTGTAAATACATAACATAAAATAACATAAGTTTTCTATTAAAGTCTCCCATAATAATAAGACAAACGTAAATTTATTCATGTATTGTAATTAAAGTACTGTACTTTAAGGAAGAGTGGGATCTCCTTAAACAGGCATTTTTTAATATACTAAGGGTGAATTCGACCAAACTGGAATAAGGTCTTATACCTAGATTAAACGCCGAATTTGTACTAATACTAATACCGTACTAATCTCGGAGTAAGTCTTATTCCAGTTTGGTCGAATCCAGCCTAAGACCCGATTTCACCAATATCAAAATTACACGAAAATAGCTACCCGAGTATAAATTTACTACCTAGATTTATCATACGTATAACTTGTATTTCATTTCACCACGCTAATGTAAGAATAAGTTACTCTCGCATAGTTACTCAGTGCTACTGAACGAACTTAAGTGGATCGAACGAATGAGCGTATTAACCACCAAAGTATAGTTGCAGTTTATCTCGTAAGAGAGCAAAGGCGCTTTACACTTTTTTATTTTCTGGCGTGACATTGTTTGTTAGACGTAACGTTTCTGACGATGACATAAAAAAAATGTTGTTGTCTCGGGCGTGGGCCTAAAATAATCTTCATCACTGCTATCAGATTCGTCAATCAACAATCTTAAACGACGCGGAATTTTTTATTTACAATATTAATTTGAAAGCTGCTTTAAATGACATTAGTGACATTATTATCATAAGAATAGGGGCTACCACCAATTTTGGCCGAGTTAACCCCTATTCTCTGAATAAATGTCACTAATGTCATTTGAAGCAGCCTTCAAAATAATATTGTAACCTAAAAATGACGCGTCGTTTGAGGTTGTTGATTGACGAATCTGATAGCAGTGATAAAGATTATATAGGCCCTCGCCCGAGATGGTTTTTTTTATAATTTTTTTATTTTTTATTGTGGCACGCCATAATGGCTTCACTCTGCCTGATGAAAAGCAGCCAGTGAAGCCCAAGAAGTGAAAGCGTTCATCACAGCGCTACCACGCTATGCCGAACGCTCTCACTATGGCGGCCTGCATAAATGCTTTTTCACGCCCCGCTTAAATAACCCGGGAGAGAAAGAGGAAGGAAACACGTGTGCGGGAAGCGCATTCCACATACGGGCAGTTCGGCAAAAGAACGATTGTCCAAACTTTTTGGTACGTGTCTTGATGGTCGCGCGTCGCGTCGCGACGCGTCGATCTGGAAAGGAAAGGAGAGGGAGGGATGAGGTCAAAGAGCTCCTCAGAGCATTCACCGTGGTAAAGGCGGTAGAAAGCACTAAGGGAAGCAATGTCCCTACGTAGCCGTAACGGCTGCAGACTGGTCGTAACGTCATCGTTACCGATAATACGGACAGCACGTCTTTGCAACCTGTCAAGAGCTTCGAGCAAGTACTTGGCGGATCTGTCCCAAAGATGAGAGCAATACTCCACGCAGGAGCGCACCTGAGTCTTATACAAAAGACAACGTTGCTCCGGCGTGAAGAACCGCTTCACCTTGTTCAGGATTCCGAGTTTACGTGAGGCTATGGTTATAATGCTCTCAATATAGCTCTTCGGGTTGAGGTCGCTGTGTATGTCCATACCTAAGAGACTGAGACCAGTCTGGATGGGTAATAGGTTGCTCTGGAAGGAGGGTTGGGGGAGAAATGCGGACTTTTTAGCAGTGACAGCGCAGACCTGTGTTTTTTTGGCATTGAACTGGACCAGGTTATCAGAGCCCCATTTATAAATGCGGTCTAACTCCTCGTCCAGCTCAATGACAATCTTCCGTCTCGACTCCACTACATCGGCCTGCTTTGCCGCAGGGTGACCCAAATAACGCCGATGTACTGTACTGTCGGCTGCATAGCAATGAATGTTACCCAAGGATAACATATCATTGATATGCAGAAGGAACAGCGTGGGCGATATTATAGAACCCTGCGGCACTCCGGCGTTCACCTGCAGAAAATGTGAGGCACTGCTTTCGCAGAGTACGCGAATGCTGCGCTCATGCAGAAACCCGGCGACCCAATCGCATAGGCGAGGTGGCAAGCCGTATGACGAAAGCTTGGAGATAACCGAACGATGCCAAACTCGATCGAAAGCCTTGGAGATGTCCAGGCTAACAGCCAGTGCTTCTCCGTGCTTGTCCATTGCTTCACCCCACAGGTGTGTTATGAACGCCAGGAGATCACCCGTTGATCGTTTCGGTCTGAACCCGTATTGTCGATCATGAATCAGGGAGTGATCTTCTAGGTAGCGAATGAGTTGTCTGTTTATGATTCGCTCAAAAACCTTGCAAAGGACAGAGGTCACAGCAATAGGTCGTTAGTTGGCTGGGTCAGACCTATCCCCTTTTTTAGGGACCGGCTGGACGTTTGCCTTTCTCCAAGCCTCCGGCACAATTCCAGTAGAGTACGAGGGGTGGTATAGGCGTGTCAGTACTGGAGACAACTCGGGAGCACATTTTTTAAGGACGACTGCCGGTATACCGTCAGGACCGCTAGCCTTCCGCACATCAAGTGACTGCAACACGGCACGGACGTCACGTTGTCTGATTTGGACGTCAGGCATTGAGGAACCACAGTGAGGGATGGTAGGTGGTTCCGCGCCGCAGTCATCGACACGCGAATTCGCCGCAAAGAGCTTCGCTAAGAGGTTAGCCTTGTCTAGCGGCCGATGGGCCAACGAGCCATCAGGGTACAGCAGTGGGGGCAGAGAAGGCGCGCAAAAGTTGGCTTGCACTGCTTTGGCCAGTCGCCAATAACTTCGGCTACCACCAACAGCTCTTGGCCAACGCGAGCAACGCGCTGGGCATTCGCTCTCGAGAGAGCTCTCTTGCAGACTTTGGTAGCCTTGTTGAAGACTACCTTGAGGGAAGAGAT